>VYZV01005526.1:34698-118614 GCA_013401275.1 Pandion haliaetus | reverse complement strand
TTTTTTTTTTTTGAAAGCATCCTACTAACTTTTGGTGGCATTAATTCATACTTGTTAGGAAGCTGCTGCATCTTGTTAGTTAGAGCTGCTGAACACTGAGGAATGTTGGGGTGGACTTGTCAATGGAGTTGGTAATCCCACTTTGCGTAACTCAAATTGTCAATATGGTGCAAGAGAGCAGCGTTTGTGGAGAGTTACACTTTGTTAAATATTTCTGATGTGTTTTGCATTACTTAACTAAACTCCCTTTGGGGGAGAACTACATATTTAAATTCACCTTGCAGTTTGAGCCTGATCTCTTTCTGCTGCTTATTGCTCTGCTTGCAGCTTCCAGGCTTCTCCTCACCATCAAAGATGTCTAAGTCAAGAATACTAATGATCTGACATCCATTGTAGTGGGAAAGCTTTATAGATAGTCATACTGTTATTAATTTTAGCTTCTTGGGGTTTTTTTTCACCTGATGAACATGATATTCTCCACTTCCTTCGGTGACAGTGATGCCACTGTCCTACCTGTTTAACAGTCTCCTTTTGCATGTCATTTACATGTTACTGGCCACATACCCATTTTTAATAGTTCGCAGAGTAAATCCATGTTCTGTAGCTTTTGGATGAAGCCGCTTTTGGTTATATCCAATCAAGCTGCCATTACAAGCTGCCAGAACTTGGACTACATTTGTGGGACATGTTTTGTAATGGCATAAGAGTTTTGGCACACTATGTTGTAGAGGCTGATTTTAGTCAGTGCTGTCTAAACACTCTAGATTTCCCATCAATTACACTGCTAAATCTTTGACAGACTCTGCCAATCTTTGGGTAAATACTTCCCAATTCTTCATTTTGACAGCCAAAGGAGGAGAGGGAAATGAGAACTAGTTTGCACAGATCGTCCAATACGGGGAGCTTGTCAAAGTTTTCTTAGGTGACTTTTTCCACACTTAAGAAATTTATGGTAGGTTTTGGTTGTGGTACAGTCTCTTCAGATGCTTTGCATCAGAAATATCCTACTATTGTGTTTGATTCTAATTTAACTTAATAAATCTGTTCTTTCTTTTTATTTTTTTAATTATTTATATAAATATATATTTAAATGGATGGTACATTAGGTTTTATTTTTACTTTTTAACCTGAGGGTTTGGGTTTTTTTTTTGATTGAATGAAAATGAAGACAAATACTAGTATATGTAGCACCGAGGATTTTCTTGCCTTGAATCTTAGAGGTACTATATTTCTGTCCAAGGTGTCTTTGAAGCAGCGCTTCAGTGATACAGTGCAGGAAGCTTCCAGCTTCATGTCCATGACGGTCTGCTTGATTCTTTCCTTCTCAGTAAATCAGCTGGATGCTCTGTGGAAGTGAGCTTTTAAATGTACATGACTTGCCTTATTGTTTGCACCTTAAACCCAGTATTTTCCTAAATTACTGGACCCTTTGTATATGTGCTGTGCAATTTCACCAGTGCCTGTCCAGTGTGCACAGCCAAGATTTCTGGACATACAGTAGCTTCAGCTGGGCTACCAGATGTCCAGACATTCCTCCATTCAACATTGTAGATGTACAGGCAGTCTTCAGTCATTCACACAAAATTTCTAGGAAACCTGGGCAAAGAGCAAGTCTTATAATGTGCTATTACCCTATTTTCAGTCATACTCACAATCCTCTCTGTTCTTTCATTTGCTGGATGGCATCTTCTTGACTATGTTATACCTGTACGTTAGATGTGTATGTATATTATGTATGTGTATATATGTATGTGTATTTTTATAAGTGTATTTTGAAAAAGATGTGCGTATTTATCTATATATGCCTATACGATAAGTAAAATTCTGCTTGAAACTAGGAACTTAGTATTACCATATCCCTGTACATACTGGTCTGTGTGAATATGTACAGAAGTAAATTCTGTTATTAGGAATGTGATGTTATACAGATGTGATTAGCATCTGAACGTAGTGGTTGAAACCTTGTTCCTATTAAAGTCATTAACTGTCTACCTATAGGTACTCAAGAATGGTATTTCAATAAGCATAGGTAAGTCCTTTGAGGAAACAGGAAAAATAATTAGGGAGAATAAACCTGATTTATTGTATCAAGGCTATTCTTTATTAGTCCTTAAAATAAACATTATTTTCATTGGCTCACTGCAGAGTTAAGCGACCACTAAAGAGAGGAGTCAGAAGTCATTTAACATACTAGTTCATTGCAGCTTTCAGTGCTGCTGTTACTTGCTTTTATGTGAACACAACAGTTAAACATAGGTAAATTAATGGAACTGGAGTTGTTTTGAAGTGGTTATGCCAAGTGGAAAGAGATGGTTTCTTTTCTGGGCTTTCCTGAACAGCATTTTTTCTCTTTTTGGTTGGAAACCTACATCTAGGTCTAACGAAGTGCAATTTAATGCAGGCTCATGGTTCTGGTTGTTCCTTTGCATTTTGCAGCTCCCTGTGCCGTAGAGACCCTGCTGCAAAACATACGCTGCTAAATTGCCAATCTGTGCAAAATGAAAGGTTAAGAGAGTCTTCATGCCTCTCTCCTAGCTATTTGCATCAGCTTTTGAGACCCCCTCCCTGTCGTTTTGCTGAACTGTCCCCTTTCGAGGGTGGCCGAGAGGCCAGGACGGGTAGCCTGCCTGAACCCCTATGCTGCAGTGGGGTCATCTCTCCGGGCCGTGCTGTCAGGACTCCTGAGTACCTTGGTAGCTCCTGGAAATTTGGGCTGAAGTTTGCGAGCATGTTCCCTCCTGTAAATTAATACATTGTTATTACTTTGTTTTCTATAACCAAGTGGCTTTGAGATTCTTTTTTGGCAGGGATTTTCAGCATCTCCCCCTCCCGCCCATCTTTCATTTTTAAAGAAATGTTTTCTTTGGGTGTACTTCAGGTTAAGGAATTTGTATTGTGTGTGACAGTTGCTTACAGCGAGGGAATACTGTTTTAATCCCTTAACTATCATTGAACAGGGAAGGAGCTTGTTCTTTCAAGTTGATGCAGGGAAGCATTAGTGATGATAAAAGGCTATGTTGTTTAAAAATGGCTGAGAAAAGCTGCTCTCTCTATTGCTCTTTCCACCTTCCCTTATCCATGATGGGCTTAGGAGGAGACTTCACTCCCTCTTTGGGCATGGGGGTCTTCACTGTGGCTGCCCTGTGAGGGGCAAGGAAAAGTGGAGAGAGAAAAGAGGGGAGAGAGCTGATAGCATTCTTTTTTGGAGCCTGCTTAATGGCTCAATCAAAGGGCAGAATCCTGTGATGTACAAACAGGTTAATTAATGATCTGCACGCACAGAGCTGCAGCACTAAAATAGGATTTTCTGTTCTTGATTGTCCACAGGTTTGTTTTTTTTTTTTTAAATTATAAGAAGGATGGCACTTCCTACTCACTTCCTGCAAGCTTCGATCATGCTATTAATACAGCTTCCTAAAATATGTGCGAAAGCAGCTGCAGTCAGTAATTTAGCAAAGCAGACACACACTCATGACAATATTGAGCAACACCACAAGTGTGATTTGTAATGGTAAAGGGCTAGAGGGTGAACCTCAACATGCAGCACATTTTCGAATCGAAGCCTCCATCAGTCTCTGAATCAGACTTACGTTAGCAAATCCTGCTCATCTTTGGATAAGTTTTGGGAAGAGAGGTTTTCACAGGTACGACTGAAAGCTGGGGTCCGATTCACTGTTTCACCTATGTGGCGATAATAAAAGAAACTGATTTTGAATGTGATCTCAAAATGGATGAAAGTAATTTAAAGGGCTGTTATGGTTACCTCTGACCATCTAGCACCAAGCCAGTGATGGCCAGAAATGAGTTCTCATGTCCTGTGGGTTGCTGATCAGCAGAGGAATATAAAAGATTAAATGGAAATTACAATCCATCTGGGAAGGATTTGTTATCACCCAGGATGGACTGGAGTCAACAAGGGATTTTATTAATTCAATTAATAAAATCTTGTCTCTCTTCCTGCTGAAAAAAAAATAAGATTAGATAAGGTGGCTGGAAAGTAAGGTGTCAGTGATGGGATTAGAGAGGTTTTTGCAATTTTTCAGTCATTTGCTTTGAATGAAACAGCATTCGAGCTTTCTTTAGGGGCACTAGTGCTCACCCCCACTCTCCCCTCCTTAGTTCCAGGCTATAGTTGTAGACTTTTCTTTTAATCTGGACTGGCCTGTGCCCCTAATTTGGACTATGTAGAGGACACTTTTTGTAGATTCTATTTCTGGCAGTGTGTTTGGGTATTGCCGCCATGTGCCCTTATCAGCTGCTTCCCCAGAATTAGAGCCCTGCTCCTCCCAGGGTCCAAGTCTGCCTCTCCTGCCTGCTAAACGCTTATGGCTTGGGCCCGGCTGGCTGCGGTCACATGAATCTTACCAGCAGAATAAGACCCACATACTGTTTTATTTAAGCACTCAAAGATTTGTGCTTTCCTTTTATTTTGAACTAGCTCCTTATCAGCAGGCACACACCAAACTGTATGGAAGTTGCATTAAGAAGTAGGTTTTAGGTAAAAGCTTTATTCATTCCATCTGTAATTAAGTGATTTGTTCCAAACTCATAAATCTCTCCTCCCTCCTTCTTTTGCCACTGACTAGCTCATCCTTTCAGCTTCATGTCAGGCACTCCACACCCTGCTCCCTTTCTAGATCAGGTTTCCTTCATTGCCTCCTTTCTTCTTACACCTTGTGGGGTTTTTTTTGCTTGTGGGTTTGATTTTAATTGGGGTTGGTTTTTGGTTGGTTTTTTTTTTGTTTTTTTTTTAAACCACTGCTTGTGTTCCTCCTAGCAGCCTCCATTTCCATAGTCTTTTTGCGAAGAAACTGGGTTGTCTTTGTCTCTGCCAAGCATCTTCCTGTCAAGTCAAAGCTCCTGACTTTTGTCTGGCTCCTGACCCTAGCACAATTTTGGCTGTTAGTTGCTTGTGGGTAAATTAGCTGGTTCTTCCTTCTCCTCGCAGTTCCTTTCCTTTACACATCTCACATGTCCCCCATCAATCACCTTGTGCCAGTCTCAGAGGCTGGCAGGAGAAGTTGGCACCTCCGGCTTCCCCCCTCCTCCCAGGGATCCCACTTTCGGACCATTCCTTTATTCCTCCCGGAAGGGCTCACAGCTTCTTTTTGTGTGCTTTGTGCTCTGCAGAGCTGGCCCACTCCTTCGCACACCTCGTTCTGCCCTTGGTGCATCATCCTGCCTGGCAGCTGAGATGTTCCTTCACTGCTAACTGCACTGAGCTGTGTTCAGGTGGTCTTCAGCTGCTCAGCTTCTCCGTGCCTTTCACTTCTTATTGCCTGACTCTTATTTCCTGCTCTAGTTCTCCATTAAATCTCTCCTATGCCCTCAATTCTTACGAATGTTATTCTGATTCAGATATGGTTGGAAAAAATACATTAAGCTTCAGGGGGAAATTTGCCCTTTCCCCCCAAAAGAGAAGACTTCCATTATGAGTAGTGGTATTTGAAGGGGAGAAGGTGGTAGTGCTGCTGGGAGCAGGGAGGTTAAAATTACTTTGGAAATCTCAGCCAGTTCTCTGAGATCAGGCACAGTGGTGACACTCCTGAAGATCTGTGTTACCGTTTTGATCATCAAAAATATTTAACTCTCACTTTACCTGCCTAGGATTGTGGAAGAGCTCCATCCATTGAAGAGTCCTGGCATTGCCATTGCCTTCCCATACCTTTATCCCATCCCTTCTGCAATCCTTAGGCAAGCACGATGTATGCTTAGTGATATTATCCAAACAGGGCTGAGGCTCAGGTAAGCTTTCATGACTTTGCATGCTATTTTTGTACATTGCTGTTTTGAGATGAGAGAAGAAAAAAGGGTTAGGCTCCTATAAGCATTCAGAGATGTATATGTCTTAATCCTTAGGAAGTGCTGTTAGGATCCTTGGAGATATACTGCCAGCCCACCATCTCATAAGCCAATGTTAATGTGCTCTTTTTGCCCTGTTATCCATGAATCACTGTAGTAAGCAATCTCCAGGTTCGTTCGCTTTTTACTTCGTCAGGGCCCACACCCTGTGTGTGGACAGTGGAATCAGCCTTGACTCTTAAGCACCTTGCCGGCACTATCTGTAGCTAATTAGAAATCTGCTCTTACAGTCAGGTTTTCCTTTCAGAATATTAATTAATTTTCCAAACCTTTGTTATTTGGAGGAATGGGACCACAGTGGCAGGATAAGGAAGATGGGGCTTATTTTCCAGCTCTGTCACACTTCTGGATTCCGATCCTTCTGCATGCCAATCAACCCTGCGATAGCTGGGGTGGGGACATGAGGCAGCCATGGGAGAAAATGCTCCTTCCTTTCCTCTCTCCTTTTGATATTCTGTGTGCGTGTGCCCCGCTTTTATTTTGCATTCTCTTGCAATATCTAATTGATTCTTTATGAGGCCTCTGTGCTCCATTTCTTTCTGTGTAGAAATGTAAGTGCTGTTTGGCACCATTGCTCTGTGACACAAGTCCTTGCGGTCAGGAGGCTGGCTCTGGGTTCATGTCCTCTCTCTCTCTCTCAGTGCCCAACACCCCCCCTCCCCCAGGGCAGTCTGTGACCCCTTCTGCCCACAGAGCTGTGCTGCTCTGTGGGGTTTTGGGTGTGCACTTAGAGCCATGAGTTGGAGAAGGAAATGCTTGTAGCCTCTGTAAATTCTGCAGCATGTCATGTTGTTTCTCTCCTTCCACCTGCAACACAGAGATAACTACTCTTAACCCATCTGTATCAGAACAGTGTTGAGAGATTTAATTAGCTGCTGTCCACAGGGCTTTGAAGGTATAAGGTATATCTGAAATATTTTTAAAGGTATTACTAAGATTAGCCTTGCTGAGTTGTTCTCTTTCCCGTAAAATTACCATGCAGGTGTACACAGTATGTGTGCAGATATGAAATAGTTAAGAGTTCTTGTGTGTCCTTATAAAAGACATCCCATTAAAACAAAACAACACATCAAAGTGAATTAAGTCCTTTTGAAATAATCTTTCTTACTGTATGTGGTTTAGGACCAGCTGAACCCTCTGAAAAGCCAAAGCGGGGAGCGAGAGAGGGAGAGGGGGAGAGAGAAAGACACTTATTTATGTGAAGGCTGTCCCTCTGTTCGACTTTGTACAGCCAGAAACTGAAAGAAAGGCTTCCCTAGCGTGTCCAAGTTTCTGGTGAATGGCTCCTTTGGGTGCGGAAGTGAGCACTGCGGATCCTTTCAGCCGAAAGGAACAGTTAATGAGTGTTTCTCTGTTCTGCGCTGCTGGAATAAGACACATCCCTCTTTCTAGGTCACTAAGTTAATCAAGTCAAGGATTTCTGTCCATTGTCCTTCTTATCAGTCACAGCTGCATTTGCATTAGGAAGCTTTCTGTTTCTTTAAGCCTCATTCATGTACTGATTAAATCCCTTTCCAAGTCTGCAGGAGCAAATGTCTAATGTATTATATAGCCATCTCCCGACCCAAGTAAAAACAACATACAGCAGAATATGTTTAAAAGCAGATGAAAGGAAAAAAAAAATATTGCTTTGATTTACCTGATCCTCCATGATAAAACACAGGGGCAAAACAGGTGGAAGCTTATGTTTCTAATGTGTGATTTTTAACTTGATGCTGGGTAGCATCAGTATCAGTGTGCACCCTAACAAACAATCTAAGGCGGGAAGTGAAATTGCTCTTCTTGAACGTTTGAGTAAACATTGCTGAAGCATCTCATAATAAACAGCAGTAGCCATTGCAATGTATTAGATAATAAATTGGTCCTGGCAGCACATTTCCAATTCGCAAGGATGACTGAAGGATAAACTTGAGACAAAAATGCAAGAACGACTACCATTGTTACCAAACAGTTGTAGCACTCGCCTTTAAAAAGGTAACATTCTGCCTATGCTGATGCTTTGGTTCTGCCACCGATTCATAGTCTTGACGTTTAGAGGCATAACCTAAAATGTCCATCCTATTAATTATGAGTACAGTTTTGGGCAAAATAATAAAGATTTCCATGTCCTCTTGTGACTGCTGCAGCCCTCCCACATCTGAAAGGGGGCACCTTATTGCTTCTTTTTTTTTCCTCTGGATCTCCGGAATTACTGGGAGATGTCGACATTAATCTTCTGCTAGTACAATTCTTGCTTTTAACGGTGTAGCAAAGTCTTGGGGTTTTTTAATGGGGTTTTGGTATGAGGGGAGGGGGCCGCAGGGGTGGCTCCTGTGAGAAGCTGCTGGAAGCTCCCCCAGCTCCAGATCGGAGCCGCCTTTGGCCCAGGCCGAGCCCATCAGTGATGGTGGTAGTGCCTCTGGGAGAACAGATTGAAGAAGGGGAACCTGCAGGGAGTGGGGGTATTGGAATGTGAGAGGAACCCCTCTGCAGATCCCGAGGTCAGTGAAGAAGGAGGGGGAGGAGGGGCGCCTGAGGAGGCTGATGGCCCTGCAGCCCGTGGGGAGAAGGCAGGCTGTCCCCCTGCAGCCCAGGGAGGGGAGCAGGGAAGGGGAGGCTCCTGAAGANGGAGCGGCAGAGACAAGGTGTGGGGAGCTGACTCAACCGCCATCCCCTGTTCCCCTGTGCCGCTGGGGGGAGGAGGGAGAGAGAACCAGGAATGGAGCTGAGCTAGGAAGGCAGGAGAGGTGGGGGAAGGTGTTCTGATGTTTGGGTTTCCTTCCTAATACCCTTGGTTTTGATTTGATTGGTAGTAAATGAAATTGATTTTGTTTCTTCCCCGAGTCGAGCCTGTCTTTTGCCCGTGACCATAAGTGGTGCTTTGATCCCTCCCAGTCCTTGTCTTGATCCATGAGCTTTTCTTCATATTTTCTCCCCATCCCACTGGGGCTGGGGGGGAGGAATGAGTGATTAGCTTCATGGTGCTTTGTTGCCAGCTGGGCTTAAACCATGACAAGGAAAAATGGCCTTGCTCATCTTCTTACCTTTTCTGTGTTCCTTGTCCATTTTCCAAACCTTCTTTGACAATGTTGGGAAATACCATTTGGCGAAAAACTTAGACTCTTTTTTTCCTTTGTAATAGCATCATCTAGGGTTCCCACCTCAACAACTGTGCTTTATTTTTACTCATAGATTTTCCTGCAGGTTCCTTTACAGAGGGCTTCTCTTACACTGCAAGCACTGCCCTGAACCTTGGACTTTTCCATCCTCCCTCAGCTTCGTAAGCATGTACAGGTTCAGGTCCTTTGCAACATAGGAAGGAGTTCCTTTTGCCCCCATTTTCTTTCACGGCTCTCAGAAGAGTATTCAGTTCCTCTCAGCCCTGCAGAATTCAAGTGCTGTGTCCTGATCGTGGGGCCTCCCTCAAAAAGCGGCCAAATGAAGGTCAGCGATGCTAACAGGCAGCGGCGGGATTGGGGTAAACGTCAGAAATGGCTATTGCAATACCAACACAAGCAAGGTCTGAACAGCAATAGTTGTCCCAGTGGCTGCTGGATGCCCTGGTACTTCTGCAGCTAAGGTGTGCACGATTGTCTTGGGGAGGAGAAAATCACCCTGTAAAACTTCTCATTTCAAAATGGAGGTGATATTAGGAGAGCTAAACACACAGTGGTATACAAACTGCTCATCTTTAAAGGCATTACGATGCAGTTAGACCAAACTGAAATCTTTTTCTGTTCTCACGAGCCTGCTTCCTGCAAAAGGCTTAGATTGTCTCTTGCTGAGTAGTTCCTCGTAGGCTGCGGTGCAATTAATGTCTTGTGTGTGCTTGGTTTTGCATTTTAATGCCCACAAATCTACTCAGCCAATCCTCTGAAATACTATAAGTGTCCAGAATTAGGGACCAAGGAAGGGCTTTGGCTGGCTAGTGAGGTACTGAAGATCAGTGCCTCTGCAGTAACTCTCAAAAATACATATACATGTATTGTGAGGAACCATATAGTAATCTCAGGTAAATTTAAGAGAGCTTGTAAGCTGTTGAAAGAGAGCTGCATTACTTGGCATTTGCTGAAAGCACGCTCAGCTGCTGGAGAGCAACTATATATTAAGTTAAAAGATGTGAAGAAAAAGAAGCAACTCTTGGAGTTACCTGGAGACTGGTTATTCTGTGCTGCAGGACCTTCTGCCACTGCGGTGACAATGTAAAACAATTCTGAATCAAGACGAGATCAAACATTTGTAAATTGTCCAGAAAACTGATTTCTCATTGAAAGAAATGTTTCTGTTCAATTGGAATATTTTGCTTTTCAAAGCTACATAATCAATTTTAACTAGAACACATAAAATACATTTTAAACTGGAAAGCTTTTTCATAAATGACAATGTGAATCAACATGTTCCCACGCAACATTTTGATACAATAGTCCATCATTTTCCAAGGGAAAACAGTCCCTCAAAAATATTTGGCTGTGACAACTATTTGGATTCAACTACGTTGATAAGAAACAACTCGGTGGTTGTTCCGTGTGAGTGTCTGAAGAAACATGGGGACTGGAACAGCACAGTGTTTGGAGGTAATAGCTCTGCATTCATCAGGGATCAGTGGTAGCTCTGTGGGATCTTTATTGACTGAGACCTGCTAAGGATCTGGCTCACTAAATATGCAAGATAAAACTATCTCAAACCTCCAGCGTAGTTAGGAGCAGATGACAGATGAGCTACAGATTATTTGAGTGGTTTAATTATTCTTATCATTTGTCCACGTTAGCCTGTCGTTTCTAGAACTGCACTTTGATTAAAATTCTTTGATTAAACAGATGAGTTGACAAGACAAATGTTCCTTGCAGCCCTGTGTAGCGTTGTACAAAATTATGAACCTTTTCCTGCTTCGGTTTTTGTTCCTGCTTTCTCTCCCACCCACAGCCAAGTGGATTTAGGATGAATCAATAGGGACGTGAACATCTTTTGGAGCAGTATCTCTTATGCAAGAAAGCATTGCAGCTATAACTGAAAGAGGGAGAGAATGGAGTTTCTTAGTCACTTTTGCAGAAGACCATTGTAATTTTTTAATTGGTGAAATAGTTATAGACTTTTTTAGCTCCCTGTTTAACATAAATAGCAAAAAAAAAAAAAAAATCAAGCAGAAGCCTTGACAAATACAAGTGCTCAGTCTCTATGTTGTTGCTGATGTTCAGTCTGCATCTAACAAAGATGTCCAGTTCCCTTTGCATTGCTGTAATCAGGATTTGCCTGAAATGGAGGGCAATATGGGAAAAGGCAGGCAGTGTGAGAGAGGACTTGGAGTGGAAGGTGAGGGAGACTCCAGCTTAGTGCCCTTGTAATTATGCTATGAAGTAAACGCGGAGGGATAGTCTTAAGGATATATGTTTAAGGGTATATTGGCACCAGAGGAATCAAAGGCTGAATGGGATTTTCCTGACATGAGGGGGAGGCTTTTGAGAACAACAGTGAACACCAATCTGCAGGCTGGTGTGCATTGGGCTGTTTGGCTGATGCAGCTGGTTAACAGCATAGGAAGAAGTTGTGCCATGCCACTAGGACTCATAATTTGAGTACAGACCTATTAGCAAATAATTTTTTTTGCCAGGGTAGCTGGTTTGACAGAGAGGATGCGGAAAGCTCTGCCAGCAAAAGCCCTCTCTTATCAGCCTCATTTACTTCACAGTATTGTTGAGCTGGTTTAGTTTGGATATGGCTGTGCCAAAAAGAGCTTTTTATGAAGCGAGCATTGTTTTTATTAAATACCAATACAAACCCAGAATCATCATCGTTTGTGATACTTTTAACAGAGACAGTTAAAGCGGTTTACTGACTTTGCTCCCTGTGCAGACCTTGGAGAGAGGCTGGCTCCTCCAGACAAAGTCTTCTCTCTCAGATGGCACAAAGGTCCTGGATGCTTCCCTGATTTCAGAGCATCATTTTGAGCATCAAGGCTATTTCACAGACTAGCCTGCAGACTCTGCACTCATCAGGTCAGGGGTTGTGTTTCAAAACCGAGGGGCGACTTTGGTCTCCTGGTGGGGGTGTCTCATTGGACTGATACAGTAAAAGTAATCGTCCTTGTGGGAAATGGTTAGGTAATGAGAAATCTGGTCAGATTTGATAAGTGTACAGCTATAATAAAGTAACATAGTGATGTCAGACCACCAGTGCTGCTCAGCAAATGTGCCATATAGCCCATTATTTACTTTTTTTTTCTCCTAAAATTTATAGGTAAAGGTTCACCAAACAGGAGCAAAGAGCTTTCATTTTGCTGTGAGTGCTTGTCTGCTATTTCACTTGATGTAACAAGTTCCAGGTGAACAGGCAGAATGACTTTCACTCCTATGGTTTTTTTAGGTGCAAACAGGTTTTAACACTTACATCATCACAAGAAAGTGCTGAGCATTTATCACATCCAAGACTGTCCCCTTTAAAAGGGAATAAAAACCTAAAGCAGCCTATGACCCAGTTTCTTAGCACTGGGCATCCTGGTACTCCTTAGCATGAAGGTAATCGCAGGGGCAAAACCACAGTGGGTTTGAACGCTGCAGTGTTCCTGTGCTGGGGGACTGGAATAACTGCCGAAATCAATACTGCTATTCTAGTGTACAAACAGAGCCTTGACAGGGTGAATTTCTTTCCTTGGAAACAAAGTGGGCATGGATTTACTCACCTAGTTGGTAGTCCTCTTAATTTTACTTGTGTGAGTAACTGTTCTTGGCAGCGGTGTAGTAGAGTCTCCACTTGTGGCCTAGAGAAATTTATTATGCTTCTTCTGTAGAGCTATCTGCCTTTTTTTTTTTTCCCCTCCTATTTCCAGTGGAAACTGCCTTGTTTGTCACAGGTCATCCCCCATCACTGCAGCTCACCAGGGAAATGGCAATAATTCAACTACTTGGTTATGGATGTCAAGCTTTTCTCTACCTGTTGTTTTGTGGCATGACTGATGTTATTTTGCTTTGTTTGAAGGCAGCGGATAAGAGGGCAGGATGAGTAAAGCTACAATTGCATGAGATGTAAATGTACCTTGGCTCTTTAGGTGTTAATACCATTCCAGGACCAGTGTGGAAGTACTTCACAGTGGAGAAACAGCAAAGTGGGGAGGAAGGAGGAGCAGGGAAGGCAGAAGAGAGCTAGGTCAAAACACCAGTAGCTGCCCATGGCAGCTTTTGGCAGCCTCATCAAAAGTGAAGGACTGAATAGATCTTGCAAATACTATCCCTAGAAGGTAGAAGATGCTGAAAGTTGCTGGAGCAACAGCAGGATGTTTGCTTCCTTGTTGTCATTTCCATTTCATTTTGCTGATGAAAAGAAGACATTTATTGTCTCCTGTACAAATGGGAGTTACTCCTGTGTTATAGCAGAGCCATGTGGGTCTCTGAGCTGTCTTTCCAAAGCCTTTACTGGCACTAAATCATCTTTGCAAATATATACATACATTCAAGAAAAAGAGAAGGGGATGAGGCTGGATGTGATTGGTTAGAGACACCAAGCAAAGTCTCAGGATGTGATTCTCTACATCACAGATTTGAGAACAGATCTCACTGAAGTTAATGTAAGTTAGTCCTATGATGTTCAAAGAGGAGAGAGACCCAGGGTTTTGCTTCAGTAGGCACATCAGGTCCTGTAAAGGACAGTCAGTACCATGGTGGTGTATCCATGCTCCAGCTGACTTAGAAGTGGCCTGTGTAAGCCCCAAGGGCCACTCCACCAAGCTCTCTGTGCACCAGGTGGGACACGTGAAGGCTGCAGTTATGGGTGCTTGAGTGGAAGGGGAGGGAAGAAAAATGGTGATATCCTGAGGTGAAAAGAGTGGCCCTAGAGCATTTTAGCCCACTTTCTTTTTTTTTTCTTTCTTCTCATCCATCCCTAGCATTGTTTGGAGTTAACTAAAGTTATGGGTTTTAATTTATGTGATTTACTCCTGCTTGGAGGCATGTGTTGGTGTTTTCATGTGCCTTGTTCAGTTTTATCATAAGTCAGTTAGGAGCAGGTAGAAACTAAACTGATTCTGTCACTCTTAACCAGGGGTTTGTATCAGCTTAACTAAATTAGTTTAATTAAATCAAACACTACTGTATTCCTCAGTCTCCCAAAAAGGTGCTTGTGCTTGCGCATATGTGTACACAGAAGGTGCATGTGTGCTGAATGTGTGTGCCACCACGTGCAAGCAAGCAACTTCCTAAATATCAACGTGCATATCTGTCTGGGCATTTATAGGTTGCCAATTACTCCGATATTGTGTCTAATGGAGAGATGTAAAACCCCCTATAAATTCAGCTCGCTGCTTTGGCGGCTTTGCTGACAGACTAGTAAACAATTTCTATGCAGAGTGCGATTTTCTAGTTTAGGAATGGAGCCACTTAGATTAGAACTCAGCATTTTAGTGAGAAATGTCTAAAACGTTTACATAACCTATTTACATATGAATACAAACATTACAGGCTTTATATTAACAGCCCTTGTTGTTGCTCATTACTATGCATAGAAAAAAATCAGCATTTCTGGTAGCATCTACAAAATTATAAATATGTGATAGAGTAATTACTGATTTGGAAATCCAAATTATATTAAAATGATTGTAGCATCTGTGTCTCCAAAAACCTCTCCATTTGTCAATTCTAATCCTTTATTGCTTAGGCAATAAACATGAGTCTGATGTCTGTTTACACAGTTGTTTATGAATCCCACCCCCACCCCCCCTTGAAATTTAAAAAGAAAGTGGAGGAAGGAGAGGTTTGATATCAAGGTATCTTAAATTTGTCCACAGTTCTTTCTCTCACATTTTCTTTACCCCACACCCTCAAAAGTATGAGAATTGATGGTAGCTCTTGCAGGTTTATCTGAAGCAACCAGGAGTTGCCAGGAAGATCATGCTGGAGCTGGTAAGATTTTGCCCTCATGGTAAGAACTGCCAAGAAAATTCCTTCCAAAAAGCAGAGGCATTGGTTCAGGCTGATCCTTTTTTTACTGCAGACCGGCTTGAGTCAAATGGTTATGAAGCTCCTGTAAGCCAGGGAAGCATTTGGTGTTCTCCATGACATGAGTGAATGAAACTCAAGCCTTACTGTGGTGACTGTGATGCAAAGTAGAAACCAGTGGCAGGTTCTGATGCCCTTCATTACAACAGTACTTTACTTCCAGAGGAGACCGTGTAGGTCTCGGCGTGTTTGGGTAGCAGATATCACACATCAGTAAATAGTAATAGAAGTAAGTTGTGGTTTTTTTTTTTTTTTTTAATCTCTGGTTCTCAAAAGACTTTGCATAGAGATTAGTATAATGCTTCCCATTTTGCAGAAGAGCAGAGATGGCCCCCCTGCCCCCAAGGTCGCTCTGTCTCACAGCAGAAATCACACTAGAGGCCCTTTTGTTGCTTCCTGTCTGGTCTTCTGGCCACTAGAAGATACCGCCCAAGGGAATTTATCCATGGCTTGCTCAACTGTAGTTAGTTGTAGCAGTGTCTGCTTCCAGGTTTTTCAGTCCTGGACCAAAATTCCAATCAGGGGAAGTCAATGGGAGATGATTTGCCTGGAAATAATGTGCTTGCTAGATACAGTGGGTGCTGATATCATGGGTGCTTTGATAAGCTGAGGGGAGATTGACAGTGTCAAGCTGACCTTTAAGAAGGTCTTTGAGAACAGGCCCATGTTTTTCACCTTGCCTGATGACAGGGAGTGAACACTCCTTCTGAAGTGGTAAGTTTTCTCTGGCACGCATTCCTCAGTTTTAGCTGAGCCATCCGTGATTCCCCCCTTGGCTTTAATTACGGTGCTGCCTCTCGTTTTCATCTCTCTTTACACCTTCTGCTTACACCACACAGGGACTTAAAGGCCTCTGTATGCATAGTAACAGTTCTGCAAGATGAAATGCTGCTATATAAATAAAGCATTCATCACACCTGCAAGGGAGGTTTAAATAAAATCCCACATAGTTTTACTGCATGAGCAATGAAAGATCGGAAATGACAAATGGGTTGACAAATGGTGTGCAGTGCATAAATAGCATTATTTATTTACTGAGTCGTGTTGGAGTAAATGAGATGAGGCTCACTGGCTTTTTGAGAGAGATGTCAGAGTATTTGTGAAGGGAGCAGCTGCAGGATCAAGCCCGAGCCCCTGGCACTAGCAGGTAGGTAGCCATTAGCTGGAAAACTGAAGTGTCTCTTTCCCAGGCTGCATGGTTGCAGGGAATGACAGTGTCGTGGTTTAAGCCCAGCCAGCAACAAAGCACTGCAAAGCCGTTCACTCAGTCCTCCCTGCCGGCCGCAGGGGGATGGGGAGAAAATATAAAGAAAAGCTCATGGGTTGAGACAAGGACTGGGAGGGATCACTCCCCACTTATGGTCACGGGCAAAAGACAGGCTCGACTTGGGGAAGAAATAAAATCAATTTAATTTACTACCAGTTAAATCAAAATGAGGATAATGAGAAGTAAAACCCAACCTCAGAACCCCTTCCCTCCACCCCTCCCTTCTTCCCGGCTCAGCTCCATTCCCGGTTCTCTCTCCCTCCTCCCCCCGGCGGCACAGGGGAACAGGGGATGGGGGTTTGGGGGGTCAGCTCCCCACACCTTGTCTCTGCCGCTCCTTTCCTCAGGGGGAAGATTCCTCACTCGTCCCCTGCTCCACCGTGGGGTCCCTCCNTCCCTGGCGTGGGTCCTTTCCGCGGGCTGCTCTCCAGTCACACACTGCTCCAGCGTGGGCTTTCCCATGGAGTCACGGCCATCTTCAGGAGCCTCCGCTCCCCTGTTCCCCTCCCTGGGCTGCAGGGGGACAGCCTGCCGTCTCCCCACGGGCTGCAGGGCCATCAGCCTCCTCAGGCGCCCCTCCTCCCCCTCCTTCTTCACTGACCTCGGGATCTGCAGAGGGGTTCCTCTCACGTTCCAATCCCCCCACTCCCTGCTGGTTCCCCTTCTTCAATCTGTTCTCCCAGAGGCGCTCCCACCGTCACGGATGGGCTCGGCCTGGGCCAGAGGCGGCTCCAACTTGGAGCCGGGGGAGCTGGTTCCAGCAGCTTCTCACAGGAGACACCCCTGCGGCCCCCTCCCCTCATACCAAAACCCCACCACACAAACCCAAAACAGACAGATAGTATGAGGCTGGTTGGGACAGAGGGAATTTCCTAACTGGTCAATATTTTAGTGTTTGCCTGTTAATCTGTTTGCACTAAACTGTTTCTCAGCACTGTCCATATGCTTGTACTGGCTAATTAAGTTTACTGAGAGACACTAGCTATTGATACACAACACTTCAAAAAGCCTGGAGTGAGATGAATTCTGTTAAAGGCACCAAAGACATAGGGAAAAGCCTCATCTTCTCAACATTTGGAAAAGAATTGACTTTCCATAGGCACACTGAGAAAAAACAGGAAGAATTTGGATTCCACCTGTGACTTAACAAGCTAGTCTTGTTTACACTAACAAAGAAAACAAAATCCTGTCAGTGACCTATTTTTTTTACTGCCTTCAGGGTTAGCAGTAGTGAGTATATGGAGAGTTTCTTTAACTCTGAATCTTAGTTGAGGTGTCCTCACCCCTCACTGCTTACTCTCGAGCACTTGAGATACCATTCAGCACTGTTCCTCATTACAGCCAGGTTGCAAAATATGCTACCGAAGTATTGCAGGTTTTTAAATCACCACAATTTTAATGGCATTACATGGAACTGAATGTATCATTTTTTTCCATTGCTGCTCTTGCCTACACATTAATTGGTCAAATATTCACCAAGTCCGATAGCAGCAAAGCCTGCCTGGTACATCTTTCTAGCAGTCCAACATACACTAGAAAGCTAGGATGCCATGTTCAGCCCCTACCAAAATGCTTCCTCAATTACTCAGAAAAAGTGAAGCCCATTGCAAAGAGAAGAGGTTGGGCTTCAGCACCATAAGGGTGTTCTGCTAGAGGATGGGAACTAAAGGTTTACAGCCATCCGTGGAATGAAATCCAACTCTTTTAGATCCTGAACAAAATCTGTGGTGCTGAACTACTGCAGAGAGCAGGAACAAAGTAGGTACAAGGGACGAGGCAGCATCAGACCAGTATGCTTGGCACCAATGGTCCTGATGGGGTGCAGGACTTCAGAGCTTCTTATGATTTTTAAGCCTGGAGGGTGTCACGGTGTTATTAACAGCTCATTTCTGTGAGTTGTTGAGCTGATGCAAGGGCCCCTGGTTCATGAGGCCAGGGGAATCACTCCTTAGTGACCCCAGGGGGCACAGCTGTCAACTCTGCACCCACGTCTTTGTCTCCCTGAGAGAAAAGGGAGCTTTATAAATATAAATGTCAACAGGGCACACGTGGAATTGGACATGGCAAAAAGTCCAGTAACAACTTCATGGTCTCAAACATCCAGCATAGATTTCAGTAGGACCAAAAGCCAGTTGGCAAGTTACCCCTTGGCAGGAGCCGACGTGTGTTCAGAAGTCATTTTTTGGCTGTGGTGACAGTGCTGAAGAGCTGCCCAGCCACGGCCTCTGCTCGGCAAGGGACTCTTTTTGGGTTTTCTCTCTCATGGAGAAGAAATTTTCCCATGACTTCACCAAAGCTTCCAGGGTTTGTCTGAGCATCTGCGGTCAGTTCATTGAAACTCTAGAGGGTCTGGGCAGCTGGTGAGTGGTTTTGTCTGGCTGTTTGTAGTTTAAGGGCTTGCTTTCATTATTTGTACAAGGCTGGGGACAGATTTTTTCCCCAAAACTGGATCTTTTGTTAAGTCAGAGGAGGGGAGCTGTTTGTGTGAGGGCAGGAGAAGAGGAGGACAAGACAAGCATTTTAGGGAGGAGGGTGGTGAGGATGTAGCACGTGCCTGATAATCCTGTAGAGAAATTGGGCACAGTTACAATGGATAAGTGTAGCTGAGCGTGGGTCATGTGTACGGAGTGTTCCTTTTTATTAACAACATTTTAAAATCTTAATATTCAAGGGAGGCTTTGGGTGGATGGTTTGGGGAGTCTCTGGTGACAT
Source organism: Pandion haliaetus (assembly GCA_013401275.1). Taxonomy (NCBI): domain Eukaryota; kingdom Metazoa; phylum Chordata; class Aves; order Accipitriformes; family Pandionidae; genus Pandion; species Pandion haliaetus. The sequence continues at coordinate 99,810 of VYZV01005526.1, read as the reverse complement.
GAAGTAGTGAAACGCATTGTGTATTTTCTTAATACGGGAGTAACCTTGATTGTACACTCCTGCTATGCAGCTTAGACCCTGTTAATTGTCAGTGGTGCCTGTAAATCACTGTTCACCCACTGAATTCACTGGGGTGTGCATCAGGCCTTTGGGGAGGAGCAACTATATGGCCAGCAGTATGTTGAGTTTTTTCCAGGAACAGGCTGGGGTTTTGCTTCTTGCAGTGAAGTGAATAGTTGATGCCTTCCTCCTGGCATGGCTGAGGTACTCATGACCTAGCCCATGATGTGGCTGGGAGTAGACTATGTTACACAGGTGCAGTGGTGGCAGCTAGCAGAGCGAGCTAGCCTGCCTTGAGGAGCATTAATGCATAAAAATATCCTGTATCTTCTTATCCCTCATATGCAGTGAGGAGGAATGTGATAGCGGGAGCCACGCTCTCTTGGGAAACCCCGCTGCCAAATTTGAAAGCTTCACATGGCTGTAGCAGTGCAGCTCTGTGTCATAAAATGGAGGATTTTATTTGCTTTTATTAAGTAACAGAAGCTTAATTAAGTTTCTCCTGAATGTAATAAAGTGATACAGCTGAATGTAGGTCAGTCCCAAGTAATTGTTTCACTGCTTTAGCAGCTGTTTAACTAAAGCTCAAGTGTTAAATAAGAATGCTGAAAATTTTTTAGATTTTTTTCTTTTTTAAAGGGGCTAAGTGGTCTTTTTCTCAGGGGACTGTGAGGTTAGCCTTGGCCCTTTGAACCTAATTAATCAATGGCAAGGCTCTCCAAGTGCTGGCTGTGGAATGCTCTTTAATTGCTCACTTGTGCAGTCATTTGTTTTGTTTAACCTGTGACGGATTAAACTCTGTTATAAAGGTCCTTGCTTCTGTCTTAGAACAACTCTAGCCATGCAACAGCAGGCTCTCTGCTTCATTCCCGACCCCCCTGGGGAAGCGGCAGGGAGAAGGGGAAGGACAGCTCTTCCCGCTCCCCCTCACCACGCTGCCTGGACCCGCTGGCGTTTTCATGCGTCCCCCCACATCGCTGTCAGTGAGTTTCCCAGGGCTGTGCTCTTGGCAAAGGGAATATCATTAGCTGTTAATATAACCCAAGAATTCTCCAGATATCTCCCTTGCTTTCTTTCATTAAATGTGAAACTTTAGAGACAGAAACTTTAATGATTTTCTGTGCGTGTGCGTGCGTGTAATACTGTATGCTCCACTGAGACCCCTCTGGCATCCCACGTCTCCAAACAGCTGTCAGGCAGCTCAGATTCTTTTCCAAACTGCCAATCTCCAAAAAATATTTCCTCCTCTTCTCGAGTATGGAATTTCGCCCCTGAGTCAGAGGGTCTGCACAAAGTGATGGCAGGATTCAGTGACAAAGTTAAGGCTGCCAAAACATTAGGGCCAGAAATAAGATCTTTTATACCAGTTGGGAGGGGACCAGGACTGTGAATTTCCAGGCTGCAGCAGGACTCTGCTTTCGCTTCCAGTCCCGGTGAATTGTTTTGAGACAGTATGTTTCTTGTAATGCTTGCCATTAACGTTCAGAAGAAAGCTAGATCATTTTAAGATGTTTCAAAAATGGATGTTAAAATTTATCTTCCTTTTTATTAGATCCACTGCACCAAGGCACCCAGTGGCTTTAGAAATGTAAGTAGTGAAAGGCAGAGAACAAATGTGAACTATAGAAATGATTTATGGAGACATCTGATTAATTTATCCTGCATCTTTACCCTTTCATCCATCTCCCTGGACTTTAGCTAGTAAGTCTGAGCAGCATCAGTCACATATTTTAAACTTGTCTTCCTGGAGATATGCTCCATGTTCTGGAATGTGGATTTCCCAGTTTCTGCCCCACCTAAGGCTCCTGTGCAATCCTGGGCAGGCCTTTTTTTTCCACAGAGCTATCTGGGTTGTATTACCAAAGTGGTTAAGCACTCCAAGACACAGCCTGCTGTTTGAAAAATGCTTAATAGCCAGGAGCTTCACTGCTCGCCATGAAAACTGAGGAGTCCCAGGCCATGCTCAAACAGCTGGGCCTTTTTGTAGCTCCTCCAAGAAGAACAAGCTCTTTGGAAAAATTCAGCTGCGGTGGGAGGAAGAACCTTTCTGGAAAACTTGGCCTTTGAGTTTAGCTTCCTCAAAGGAAGCTTGCTTATGTACAGTGAGTTTAATTCTGTGAGTACAGCATTAGGTAAGCTCTGTAGTATGAAATAGCCAGTCCTCCAGTAACAAAGTATTTTCCACATCTTCACAAGGAAGACTTGAGGTTTTGCAGAAGTCCTGTTGCTCTGTTCCTACCAGTTGTCCCACAGATGTTCAGAGGCCGTTTTCCTAACAGACTTTTCCTCAGGACAGTCTTTTTAGCCAAATCTGTATGTATTTTAATCATATATTTTTAAGGTAGATAAGGTATGTAATGAGCAAGTAGTGTCCCTTTCAGGATGGTGACCGGATAGGGCAGGGCAGGAGAAGAGCTGATGGGCATATATAGTTGAAAACTGAGATAGATAGATAGATAGATAGATAGACATGCTGAAAAATGCCCCAGGAAGGACAAGTGAGGAGGGAATGGGGTGGTGGGAGGGCAGGGGCATGTGATCCCTGACTTCCCCCAGCTTAGTGCTGAGCACAGCATCAGAAAGCCTTGCTGGAGCTGCTGGACATATGTTCTCAAAAATGCATCCCTCCATCCCCTCCCATGTTGCTGCATTCAGCCACAGAAAATTCAATTCTAAGTTTAGACATTTTGAGGAACTTCACAATGGCAGTTTCAAGTAATATATCTAAGATTAGGTGGTTGGTTTTTTTTTTTTTTTTAATTTTTCCTTACCATTTGCTTCTGTATATGCTTTGGCTGGGCAATCTGCTCTGGGATGTGTATGAAGGTTTTGTGATGCTGTGCTTGCTCTTGAGCTTAAAATCAAAGTGCAGGCTGCCTTTATTCAAGCTTTGGGCTAAAGATCAAAGAGGCAGAGTTGGCTACATTGGAATAAAATAAAAAATAAAAATCCTTTTTGAATATCAAAAACATATTTAGTTCATTTCAGGATTATTTTTTGAGAAAGTTTGGTTTGTTTCTGGTTGTTATTTGTACTGCTTTAATGCCTGAGACACAGACAGGGGCCAAGACTCTTTTGCACAAGGTGCTGTAAAAAATTGAGCTCCATTAACAGATGCTGTATTAATAGCATATGACCCTGGCAGGCTGTTTGTTTTACTCACTAATATTATCTTTTTGTCTGAACTGTTCTAGCTGTGATGCTAAAGGCATAACCTGTCACATGTTGAACCTACATCTCACTTGGTTGGGAGGCTTCCCCCGGCCCCAAGAGGCTGAGGGGCAATTGCTTCCTTAGCTAAAATCTATGGACCTTTACTTAAAAATCACCTCGGTATCATGCCATTGGCAAGAAAGATGAAGAGAGACGTTGCTCTAGGTTTTAGAAACAGTGCTGCATGGATGCCTTCAGTTCACTCCTGAGTTCATCAGGGAGTTGCCCAGCTTTGACCTCCCACGCTGTTTGGACATAATAATTTTTTTTCATTCTGTCATTCAATTATCATGTCAAACTTGAGATGGAGTGCAGTACAAATTATTTTGGCTCAAAACCTTTCTTTAACCCTATTTGCAGAGGTGAAAGGCTAGTACATTAAACCTACCAGCTGATGAATACAGATTACTTTAGCCCGTTTACAGACAATATTCTCTAATGTCAGGTTTTTCCTTTTGCAGGAATCAATCAGTGGCTGGGACGGTGGCATTGGGTGGTGACAGTAAATGGCAGCATTGCAGTTATTAAAGGCTGCGTAATTCCTTGTACTTTAAGAAAATGTGACAATTAGTGAAGGGGGGAAAGTACTTTGCAGTGGAAGTAATACCAGATTTTCCTTTAACAACAGGACAGAGTATCTTTTTTTATTCTTTTTTGTTAATATATTTTAAACTTCTCTAAATGTTCGTATTCAGATTTGCTTTTTGCTCAGCCAGTGCTGAGGAGCAGATTCGTACTTCGTGGTGCTACAGAGCTGCGGCGCTTTGGTGTCCAGCACAGCATCAGCTCCCTGTGCTGCGGACTTGGTGGATAGGTAGGTAATGGTAGACTGAAGGTCCGAACACACTTCAGAGCTGTTGTAGAGAAAATAATTCTTTGCCACTTGCTCTGGCTATCCCAGCTCTGGGTAGCTACACTAAAGATGAAGAAAAAATGGGCTTTAACTTGCATTGATTTGTGTTAAAATGGCAATGAAGACAAAGTCATGTGGAGTGCCAGCTGAAATTCAGCCCAGATCTCCTCTAGCCTTTAATTTGACCTCCTAACCCAAATTAAAAACCAGATTGTTTTCTCTTCGCAGTTATTTTAACTAGTGTTAACTCTGGCTAAACTGACGGGCCTTTTATTGGTTGGTTTGTTTTAGGTGTTTACGCTCCTCTCCAGATATCCTGTTAGTGTTTTGTAAAGTGGATTTTTATTAGGGTGCTACAGAAGTTTATGGAGTTGGAAGAAGTAGAGTACCTGTAAAAGGGCAGATGTTGTTCTATAGAGATGAGCTTTAGAGCCTTAAGGCTTGCCTGGTTTGGTTTTCAGCCCTACGGACTGGCATCCAATAAAAGACATTAGCCGACATTGCAAACCTGGCCTTGCTTGTGTTGTCAGCTCCTGGCAGCTGGAGCAACACCGTGACTCAGTGGAGATCTGTTTTCCATGCCAAAATTGTCTAAATATACCCAATGGCTTGGACAGATCATCATTTTGTCATTCTGGTGCTAATGATGAGTGTTTCTTCCACGAGGCTTGTATTCAGGTTCCCTGTCGCCACGGGGAGGCTATAGCCAGGCACATTAGCACAAGGCACTTAGCAGGTTTTTCCTGTTGGGGTACACATTCATTGTTTTGGGGGATTTCATCTCCCCTCCTCGCTGTTAATTGCAAAGAGATGGGGCACAATGGAATCTGAGGAAGCTATAAAATGTAAGAGATGTTACACGATGAAGCACAGATGAAAAAGCTTTCATTGCATGGATGGACCCTCCTTCGGAGGCTGATGATGAGCCAGGGCATCCCTGCCGGCAGGTCCTGCCCCAGACTTCAGACTCCTGAGCTGGGGAGTCCCTGGCAGCAGACCAGATGTACTACATTCAGGGGTGCCCCAAATTGCCATTAAATCTGTTAAATCTTGTGAATTTGCTGTTAAATGCTTCTTGTTAAATTTTAAGGGCCTTATCAATGAGTTGAAACAGCATAATTACTTTTCCTTTTTTCTTTTTTCCTACGTAAAACTGGTATTTAAATTATTTCCAGGACCTGTTTTCCATCTCGCTCCCAGGCTCTCCATAATATATCAAGGTAGTCCCCTCGGTGACCTTTACAGCTTGGATTCAGTTTGGCTCTGCAGGATTTTTCTGCTGTTTAGCTGGCTGGGGTTTTGGTGTGGTTTTGGTGGTTTGTTTTTTTTCAATTTTGCTTTGCTCAATATAAAATAATAATCAGAGGAACTAAATGGATTGAGGCTATAGAACGAGGACTCTTTTTCCCAGCAAACGTCGTAAGATTTTACAATAACCATAACAGTTTAAATGTATCTCAGCATATCTCCACAAAGGCGCTTGGTGAGGCTGCAATTAGAGTGCTCTGCCTCTCCTTGTATTAGTTTGATCACATAAGAAGCAGCATATCTGACAGCTCTAGCACCTGGATAGATAATTAAAACCCGTCAATAAAACAACAAAATGCAGTGTGTAGTGGGACTCGTCTGTGCTAGCATTAAACACCGCAGATAATTATATCGCAGCAGAGGTTGGAAAGCCAGCTTCTCTGTGCTCTGAAAGATCAATAAAAAGGCCCATTCATAATGAAGAAACTGGATTTTCATCTCCCTGTCATTAGATCCTTTGCTTTTAAGGTTTTGCAGAGGCAGAAAAACATTCTGTTGAGGAATTCTTTGTTTCTGGAAGCTAAACAGGTGGAGGATTTAGCTTTGCTTTAGTGCAGTGCATTACTGAAAGCAAGTGTGGTGAACCAAAGGCCTTTCTCAGGGCTTGTGATCCTATTCTCCCCTCTCTACCGACTCCCTTCTCTGCTTACTTCTTTTTTTTCTTTTGCCCCTTATTTGCAAGCCGTCATGTTAACTCCACTTACGAGTGAAATTTCTGTTTGCTTCCTGTTTACTTTCTCCAGGGCATTTTTTTTTTTACTCTCGGCCCTTCCTAAAGGGTTGATTTGGAAATATCATATATTGACAGGGGAGAACACACTCCTGGCTGACTTATTTGCTGTGACAGCCTCTTTCTTAGAGCAGTCATCCAGAGAGGAGATTTTTGTGTTCCAGAGAAGGAAAAGGATGTCTTGCAGCATTTCCATGAAGGGTAATGAATTAAGTCTGTCTCTTACTGTAAAACCATTAGAAAAGCATAATAGACCTTGAGAAAGAGGCTTAGATATTGATGTCTTGGCTATATTAGCATGCCTAAGCACATGATGGCTGCCTCATCTTTGTAGAAAAAAAAGTCTGTGTAAAGTAGGTGTTTCAGTTGAGGAGAGAGAGAGAGAGTATCTTTGGTTTTTTGCAACTGGTGCTCATGAACACAGGTGGGCCGGTTTGGTCGGCACATGTGGGCATTAAGAATTCCTTGTTATAAGTTGCTGTAGGCAGAGGGTAGCACCAGCTGTGAGCAGGGTTTGTTAGCAGCAGCAAAGGATGGATATGGCAACTCAGTGCTTTCTGGACACATCCAAGTTCACGGTCACATAGCCTGAAATTTTCCAATCTTCAGGGTATTTAAGAGTCTAGCCCTGGACTGTGATGGTCTGATTGCAGATTCAGAGGGAGTGAGTGGCTTCCCCATTTGCAGTGGTTTCCAGTATGCCCTATTCACAGGAGCTCACAGCCACAGAAAGCGTTGCTCTACCTCCGAAGGGCTTGTCTCTACAGAATAAGGACCAGGAGAAACAGGGTGTGTTGGGGATGAAAGTGATGTTTGAGCCTCTAGGCTTGTTCTGGACCGGTGGATGGATTTCTGGTTGCTCTTCTCTTGGTATTCCTAGCGTGACAGGCGCCTGGCCCTGTGGTTTTGGCACCCATTTTTCTTGTCCGGGGCAAATGGTCTCCACCTGGATGGGGAGCTGGAGGACCTACTGGTATTGTACCCGTGATGATTAATGCTGAAAGGCTTTTGTTTGGGACTGATATTTGCATTTTGGTTCTGTCAGACGTATCGCCCCAGACACGTCTAGCCTGATGCTGTTGACATGTCTGTGCTATTAAAGTTTCTGGAAAGGCCTAAAATAAACATCACCTGCCAAACTATTATTTTTTCCTTTCTCTCTTTTTTGGTAAATATATCAACAATGTCAGCATTGGAAAAAATCAAAGATGTCAGAGCAGGAATAAGCAGCTGTTTATGGCTTAAAGTGTTTCTGCCTCACTATCACAAGACAACTTTGTCACTTAATCATGAAAATGCCAGGGAGAAGGAGTCGAAGTTTGCTGAAGGGAAATGAAGTTTTGGTGTTGGGTTGTTGGGTTTTTTTAAGTCTGAACCGAGAGTTGCAAACAGAGTTGAGCCCTGCAGCTGGTGCTGAACTCAAATGCTTCCTTCAGTCCCACTGCTATAAATGCAAAACAAATGCCACATGAATTATTATTACTGTTTCACATTAAAACTCTTGAAAGTCATTTTTCCACTGGAACTGGGAGAAGTTCTGCAAAAGTAATCCATGATTTCTGTTACAGTGTATGTTTTGCACTGGATTGACACCTCTCTTCTAGGACAAATATTTTTCCACGTCTGAAAGATGAAACAGGTACCTTAATAAGTGGGAATAAATGTAGCTGGAAAGAAGGCATAGAGAAGCCCTTTTTTTCTTTTTTTTTTTTTTTTCTCCTTGTGACTGGGACAATTTACACTTTTCCTAGGAGGTAATTCTTTCCTCTCCAGAACATGTATGTGAATAATGTGTACTTCTGTTTATGAGATGCTGGGTGCTTAAAGGCTGCTGAGTACCTCAGACTGATTTTTAGGAGCATTTGGGGTATTCTGTTTTCCTGAACATACAGAAATGTGTGTTGCTGTCAGTCTCTCAAGTCAGGGTGAAAATGCAGATCTCGGGTTATGCTTTGGTTTTTGATCCCTTGGTTGGTTTTGGTACGTATCTGTGCCTTGGCAAAGTGGATGTGAGATAATGGTCTTTTCACTGAGCACACTTTGCACCAACGCAAGCATTTACAGAGGAACCCAGGCACTTGCAAGTCATGTTTTCCGTATCTTGCAAAATGGAAAAAGCAGCAGGCTTCTTGCCTTGCTAGCCTGAATGCTGTGGCAGCATGGTGAGTTATTTCTGGTGAGCTGTGTGGACACTCTTCATCCAGGCAAAGTGTTCATGAATCCCAACAGCAATTATAGAGGTGGCCTGAGACATGCAGGGTCTCAGAAGCAGGCTCTATCTTCATGTGCCCACCTTGCACTTCAGGGAGCGACAGGGAGAGAGGAAGGACTGCAGATAGAAATAAGGACTTCAGAATAAAACAAACCAACCCCAAACAATAGGTTGTGTATAAATTCCTTGTCAGATTTCATGATAAATGGCAATAAGGGGAACTAAAACCATCTGAGGGGCTCCTTTAATTCTTCCACATCTCCAGAACATTTGCCTTAAAATGGTGTACAAACTAATACAATGGAAGCTGCTTTTTTCATAGGCATAATATTGTCTATCTGGTTCCCCAAATTTATAGATTCCTCCCACAGTTCTTTTCTTTACTTGGTGCCAGAGCATATGAAGAATGAGAAAATACCCCAACAGGCCAGGGGTCACTTAGGGAAGCGACATGAGGGCAACGCAGGGGAAATAGTAGTTTCGTTTGAAGGAGCTGATGAATCAGTGCTAGAAATAAGAGGCGCTTGTCAAAAGGTAGTAATAAGAGGTCTAGACGGGTGTAAAAAAGGTGACCGTAGTTTTCTGGAGTACAGTTATGCTACACCCAGCGATGCAAACGGTTCCAGCCCTGTTGGAGGGGATTCTAGCAAGATGCAGAGCTGCCATTTCTAGAGTAATGCTAAGGGACCTGGGTAGTGTTTCTGCGATTACCCTAGAGAAGAGACAGATTTAGATTTGAGCTGATGCAGTGCTGGTAAGAAAATTGAAGAAAAGAAAATTAAAGAAAGGAAAAGAAAAAAGAAAAGAAAAGAAAAAAGAAAAGAAAAGAAGAAAAGACAAAGGAGAGGAGAGGGAAGGGAAAGGGAAAAAGGGAAAGGGAAGAAGGAAACCAAAGGATCCTTGTTGCATTGAGTGGAAAGTTGAATACCCAGCACTGAGCCTCATGGCTCGAAGGAGTTTGGAGTGAGTATTACGAAGACCCAAGCACCAAGAAATCCCAAGATTCAATGTATAATCCTGTGATTTACAAAGAAGAGCTTGTGGGCTGGTTTGCTGGGAATGGAGTAAGGCATCATTACATGTTTTTTTTCCCCCTCCCTTTTCAAGGCTACAGATGCATCTTATTTACACATCTCTTTTTCTGTGTCACTTCTTGTGTGTCACTTAGTGTCACCTAGGCCTTTAATCTGTCTGGAAAGAAATATGACACAAGTGAAGGGACCAAGAAGCTGTTATGAAAGTGGGAAAAATGTATGAGCAAAAGCACAGCAACCAGAGCTTTAATGATGAGTGTTTTTTACCTTTCTCCCCTTAAAATTTTTGTAGCCTGATGACTGACAGTAGTAGTTGTTTGAACAGGTATTAGGGTTTTTTTCTAAGGTTTTTAGTCCAAATTTCCCTCATGCTTTAAGTGTGCTGGAACGGGAACCTGTATGTTTCACCCTGGGGTGATAAAGGAAACTCGAAATGGCAAGTTCTGGACACAGTTTTGCTGCCCCTGTGAAATGAGTGTAAAGACAGAAGGCTGAATTTCTCTGGGTTTTGGGGGTTTTTTTGGTGGTTTTTTTTTTTTTTTGCATGAGCCCTTTTTTGCAAATTGTGTGAGGTACTGACACTGCATAATAATTGAGCTTTTATTTAGGAGTTTTTCATTTGGTTTTCTGTTATTTCCCTCCCAAGGTGGCAGGGATAATTTGATCTTGTCACCTTTTGATGTTTCTGTGCTTGGTAGGCTCAGTGCTTTGCTATCCCTCAATCCAAGGATGTGCAAGGGGACTTCAGGACTTGCTGGAGTTGGGGGGAAAGCCCATACCAGCACCCTGCGTTCCCCACTCAACCCTTTGTATCATGGTGCTTTTACTCTCTTTGCTGATATCTGAGAAGACAGAATGCATTTGGGGAGGTTAAAGCTGGTGTTCACAGCCTTCGGCTTCCAAACCAAGTTTTGAAATACTGGTTAAGAACCTGGAGATTTCTAGGTTGCATGTTTTCGCTTCTGGTTTTTGTGTCCAAGTTCTTGCATAAAAAAGAAATGGCTGCAAGGAAATGCTTGGCCATTCAAAGCAAATGCTTCTTACAGACAGACAGAAAGAAAACACATGCAGATGAACCCTAAATGTGTCTGTCCCTCCATCCAGTTCCAATTCCTCATGATTTTGGATCCTGACTCCTGATTTTGAAATGTCCGTTTGATCCATTGCTCTTATTCTATGTAACATGGCCAGGGCTGTCCCTACAGCCAGAAGGACTATTGATTAGGCCAGTGAAATTGCTATTTGAAAGCACATTGAGCCCGGTAAAGGATTTCTGTTGAAAGTGAAGTTTTGGATGGTGTTCAAAGCCTCTCCTGGAAGACTGCCCACTCGCATAGTCCAACCTACCTGTGATATCCCAGCCAAGCCACCTGTCTGTAAGTAGCAAGGGTGAGGACAACAAAGTTACCCTTTTTGTTAATAAAATTGTTTTTCTGTGTCTATGATAAAACTAGTCACTTGCTGTGGTAACTGCCATCTTTCAACTAGAAAACATGACAACGTCCCAGCCCTCTGGATTATCTGTTATCCAGCAAAACAGCCCAATGAGCAAGCATATCAGCTCTTATAAGTCTTTCCATAAAATTAAAGAAATTATGGAGCTTAAGGCAGTCACTAATGAATCAATTTTAATTTATGGGCTGAAATAAAATCCTCATTAGGGCTGACAAACCGTAGCCTCAGGTAAACATGAAGCATTTCTACTGCAGACCTAAATGAGTTCTGCGCTGGATGTTGCGGCTTCTGCCAGAAAAGCAGGAGGGTCAGGGGTCCCATGTCACATCAGAGCAGGCAGCATCTTAGAGAAAGTAAGTGCAGTGGTCTAGCCCTTAGGAGGTCTCTCTCTGGCATGCAAAAGCCTAAAAATCAAAGTCTAATTATATTTCTCTCTCTCTTTTTCTTTTTTTTTTTCTTTAAACAAACAAGCAGAGAATTTTCCCCATAGAACTGCTGTTTGCTAAGTGTTTTTGCATCCCCAAAACACACAAAAGTTGTACATAGAGGTGCTTGCACCATGAAAGCAGAGGCAAATGAGGGTTTCCACGTATGCACAAATCAGTCGCCCATGGATGCGAGTCATATGTGCCACAGGGAAAGCATCTCTCAGGGCCTAATCTGTGCGTGTGTGCTCTTAACCTGAAAGATGCTTGCTGCAGCAGGCAGGGTCACTTCCTTCTCCGTGCAGTTGTACGGCAAGAACTCCAGTGAGAACAACATTCGCTTTTGGAAAAAGTACATCATCTCAGGAGATCCATCCATGCTAGGCAGAATGATTGAATAAAACTTAGCCATTTATAACTAATGCAAGTGTTTTTAGACAGCTTATTTGGTGATTATTTTTTTTTCCACTCAAGTGTTGCAGTTTCTAATCTTTGCTTTGTATTAAACAGCTTTATTCAAGATGACTGGTTTTGTGGGAACACTTTATAAATATTTTGTGAAATGTATTTGTTATGCCTGCTATAAAATACACAATTATTATTTTTGCCACAAATGTTGGTTTAGTCTTTGTATTTTGTTTGGTGGGGATGCTGGTATTTACGGTTAGTTGAGGTCACTGTGATGGAGTTTGAGTTTCAAGAATTAGAGGACCATGTACCTGTAACAATTTTTTTTAAATCCTCCTCTCAGTTTGGTTTTCAAGAAATACCTGCTGGTGCTGTAAGAAGTGCTTGGAGGGGGAGGGGTTGTGCCACCATGCTTCTTTTCTTTTGGCAATAAGCTGATGAAGACATCGGTGTTTGCCATCAGCCTTTGCACACTCTCTGGAGAGCTTCCCCAGCTGATGCTGAAGTCCTGGCTTCTGCATCTTCACTCCTGTTGATGCTGGAGGGGCCGTTCAACCTCTTGACCTGTCCTGCTGTCTGGACTGTTTTCTGACTCTCTTTTTTCTTGCTTTTCAGATGCAGTAATCGGACCCAATGTGCAGTTGTCGCTGGCCCTGATGTGTTTCCAGACCCTTGCCCTGGGACGTACAAGTACCTGGAAGTTCAGTATGAATGTGTCCCTTACAGTATGTATCTTGATGTGTTTGCATATGTTTCTTTAAGAGATCTGATTTACTGAGGAGACTGGGCCAGCCTTGAGCCTGTCTCTCGTTGCTTGAGGGCAAGTAAACGCTCAGTGACAAACCACGTGCATTATATGAGACTGAGCTGATAAAATATGAAAAATTGTCCTCTGTGCAATGTTTGTGCTTAGGTTAAAAATATCGTAATAGTGCCCCATATTTCCTTGTTGTACGGTGTAACAGTGACATATCACCTTTTGGAAAACACTTGGGAAGCCCCGTTAGTGAAGGCAGGCCAGAAGAATGAAGCGCTATTGCTAGCTTATAGTTCCTCTTTCCAGAGTTTTATGCTTGTAATCATATAGCAGTGTGCTTCGACCAACCTATGTCCATGTAGTTGGTGACACTTCATAAGTGTCTTAAATGAAGTATTGTATTGCCGAGGAGGTAGAAAGCTAATGTCTTGGGAAATTTGATGTTTGATGGTAGAAAATACAAATTTATAAGCTTCCAAAGTTAAGAAGGCAAATTACAGGCAAGCCATTTAACCTGTATTTTTGAGGGTAGAAAGACAGTCATCTGGGATTACAGCAATATGAATTGAAGAGGAAATGTCAGAGCTACAAAAAGTTAAGTGTACCTCAGAATTTGCTTTCTGTATAAACCAAATTTGTTAGACGCAGTTATGGTCCTACTGTCAAAAATGGCATACCTCAAAAAAGACATAACAACAGTAATACTACTTTTTGTTAGCAGTCGTAAAGGGCTGAGTGGTGAATAACAGCACTATTTCTAGGTTTTCAGTCTGAGTAGGCCAAAGCTGCTAGTGCACCTCTCAAAATAATAAAGCAGGTACGGGAATGGACGCTTTAAAGCCACAGAGTTGTATTGACAGAGCAGCAGGAGACTTCAATTTGCTGAAACCCATGATTTGGCTCGAGGACTAAGAGCATCTTCTTCGTTGCCTTGAGCACAGGCTGCAGGAGAGCAAACATGGCTGAGAAATGACAGGCATGCGATCCAGAGGGGAAGCTAGAACTTACAAACCCTTGGGTGGTCCCCGTCCCTCACGCAGGAGGTGTCCACCTGCCTGCTGCCGTGACATGGAAAGGCTGTGGGGGGTTTTGCTTGTTGTAAAACTACAAGGTGAGGGATGAAGCTAAGACCACCTCTCTGAGCAAAGGGGACCCACTCTGCTGAGAGACTCTGTCTCTCTGCTGATGGGGGGCTTGGTGTGTCCATATTTGACTTTTCTAAACAAAAATGTGAAGCTTCTAAATGAAGTGATGGAATATTTTTTATGGGATGAGCTATTAAACCCATGGAAAGAGTGACATCAGGGGCTTAGGGTCTGCCATAGCGAGCTCATACCAAATTACCAGTTTGGAGTTATTCCACACTAAATGAGGTTTTTCATTTTACAAACGACGCTGTGAGTGGGGAGGGCAACAGGAGATCGGTTTCTACTTATCATAGCAGGTTGTATTTCCTTGTGATTTGTGATTTGCATGAGGTATGCCATTCCCTCCTGAGACTGGGCTGGTAAAACAATAGTCATTACCTGGAACCCCTCCGTAGCCATTGTTGCATATAAAACAAAGAGGAATAGTGGTGCCTTGTGAGAAATGTAATATGTGAATATTATGCCCTAAGGTGTTAATTGGCCCTGTGTACAGGATGTAAAATAAGTCTTGTGATACGTTGCTCAGTACCAAATGTACAGTAAGGATTGAGTATGTTTTAATGATCTGAACGTGGGGAGGAAAATAACAATGACAACCAGTCATGCTGCCTTTGCAGTTAAGTTAGTAGCTTTGACGGCTGTTTCCTCCATTTGTTTATGAATCAAATATAGTGCTTCTTTGAGTAGAGTTATGGGGGGAGAAATGAGGGCCAAGCATGTTGTAAAATAGGATTCTATCTCCTGGGCTTGTTCTGCATTGCCTAGGAAGCTTTGGGTCAAATCTTCGTGCATTGTTATTCAGTGTAGCACCAGGGAAGTTGGTTGTGTTCAGGCAAACTGTGTCCCTTCATCCGCAGACATGGAGTGGGAAACCTAGGACTCCTTTTATTCTTCTCCTACCTCAGTCTCTGCCTGGCTTTACTGCCTCCATTTCTTCTCTCTGAAAATGGTCAGCTCAACTTTGCAGATGTTCCTTGCCTGGGCCCCAGGAGTGCCCCAGGAGTGCAAGCCATCCAAGTGATGGGGAAGGTGTCAGCTCTGGTCAGCAAGGGTATTGTTGTGTTTTGGGTTTGTGTGATGAGGGGTTTTTTTGGTAGCGGGGGAGGGGGCCGCAGGGGTGGCTCCTGTGAGAAGCTGCTGGAAGCTCCCCCGGCTCCAAGTCGGAGCCGCCTCTGGCCCAGGCCGAGCCCATCAGTGATGGTGGGAGCGCCTCTGGGAGAACAGATTGAAGAAGGGGAACCTGCAATGGGTAGTGGGATTGGAATGTGAGAGGAACCCCTCTGCAGATCCTGAGGTCAGTGAAGAAGGAGGGGGAGAGGGGCGCCTGAGGAGGCTGATGGCCCTGCAGCCCGTGGGGAGAAGGCAGGCTGTCCCCCTGCAGCCCAGGGAGGGGAGTGGGGGAGCGGAAGCCCCCAAGATGGCCGTGACTCCATGGGAAAGCCCGCGCTGGAGCAGTGTGAGACTGGAGAGCAGCCCGCGGAAAGGACCCACGCCAGGGAAGTTTGTGAGGAACTGCAGCCCGCGGAAAGGACCCACGTTGGAGAAGTTGGTGAAGGANCCATCCCCTGTTCCCCTGTGCCGCCGGGGGGAGGAGGGAGAGAGAACCAGGAATGGAGCTGAGCCGGGAAGAAGGGAGGGGTGGAGGGAAGGGGTTCTGAGGTTGGGTTTTACTTCTCATCCTTGTTTTGATTAGATTGGTAATAAATTAAATTGGTTTTGTTTCTTCCCCAAGTTGAGCCTGTCTCTTGCCAGTGACCATAAGAGGGGAGTGATCCCTCCCAGTCCTTGTCTCAACCCATGAACTTGTGTTTATCTTTTCTCCTCATCCCACTGTGGCTGGGGGAGGGGAGAGTGAGTGAGGGGCTGTGTGGTGCTTTGTTACCGGCTGGGCTGAAACCATGACAGGTTGGACTAAAGCTACGCCTGGTGGACGAAATCTGTTTCTCCCTCAATGCCCTTGGTGATGCCTCTGCTGTTTGCTGTGCATCAGTTGGTCATCTTGCGTTCTTGTCATCGAGCCCACGTGCTACAGCCCCTCTCGCTGAATTTGGGCTGTTGCCCAAGTCCTTCCAGGTGCAGCTTTCTTAGCTTCGTTACCCATACCCAGCCACCTTGCATGATGCTTCGCTGGAGGAGGGGAGTGGGCTCTATAGGCTCCCTGGTGCTTCTCACTGCTGGGGAAAACCCTCAGCTGCTGACATTTCCTTGGCGGCTTTGTGCTCCGAGCCCTTGGTGAACGGTGGTGTCTGACGTACGGCCATCTCCTAAAGAAACACAGCAGTTGCATAATAAAGGAATTAGTGTTTCAGCAGGCACTTGTACTTGTGTGCAATTCCAGCTTGCTTCGTCTGGTTGCATGGGCTACTCCTTACGGTTTCAAATTATTCCTTATGGACAGAGAGAGACAGTTTACCCAAGCGCTGGCTCGGCAGCAGAGGGGGAGTTTGTGTGTGTCTCAAGAGAGTAGCATTTAGGAGTCATCTTTAGCAGATGTTGTTAGGACTGACCTTAGGCACTTATGCTCAATATAGTGCTAGTGTATAAGCTCCCTCGGAGAAAAATTACGGAAGATTTAAAAGTCCATTGGGTAGCCTGCTCCTCTTGTGATTTTATTTATTTATTTATTTGATTCTTCCATCACTAATTAATATAATTTTCAAGAGTAAAGTAGCCCCCTTTCCTCTCAGGAGGGGGAAAAACAAACCTCTTCTAACTTCAGTAGGTCATATATTTTAAAGTGTCCTTTATATTACCCTCCACACTGCATTCCTGTGTGTTCAGTAGAGATGCAACAGGTGAGTATGCAGATAGCCTGGTCCTTTTCTTGTTTTCCTGATCCTGTAGTCAGTTTATATGATGACAGATGCTGTCTACAAAAATGGACAGTCATTTCAAGGACCTCTGGCCTTATTTTTGTTGCCCTCTGACAACGAAAAGCAAATGAAAAGCAGCTGATTTCAGCAGGTGAAAAGATACCAGGAGTAATTTGACAGGTTTCAGTGGCATGGAGTATCCTATTTTTCTGGTATCAGAAAAAGTTACTAAACTAATTTTGTCTTTCTCAAAGTAGGCCTTGACATGTGGTGTTTATTTCTCTGATGTCTGCTTTAAATACTTCCCTTTCCGAAATACTGAAATTACTACTCCAATTTTCTTAAATTGAATGTTCTTTTAATCATTACTGACTAAGAGAGCTTTTCCATGGTTTTCTATTAAGTATGTACTACTGCAGACCTGCAGTTTGCCGTTGCCAGAGCTGTGGACACATGGCACATTGCAGAGAGATGTCTGAAACTGCATTTTAGGCTGCGTTACAGTGTGTGTCAGTATGAGAAACCTCACTTTGCAAGGGTCCCTTTGATCCAGTACTCTGTTTTTGTTTCCTACTGCATCCCTTCCCTCTCCCTTCTCCCTTTATGGAAGAGTGTTAAATGGGTAATGGGAGCAGCAGTGGTAGAGGTGGTTTTGTGAAGCTAGGTCAACACTCTCATTGCAGAAACAATTCAGTTTTCTTCTCTGGTGCTTGTACAGTCCTGTTGTCATGGTGCCAGTATATCTAGGAGCGTGATTTCTCTTATTTCGTCTTCGTAATGTGCTAAGGGACTTCCCATTTTACTCATGAGCCAGCGCAGAAAGCAGATGAGCCATTTGTCCAGTGCTGTATACGAGACTGGTGACAAGCAAGAGAGTCCAGTTTTGCAAGACCAGTGGTGGTTGGAGAGCTGCTGAACTAGTTATCATTGTAAGCAGTCAGAATTTCTATGGATAATCTAATAAATCTGAACCAGCGTGTTGGTTTTCCCTGTGCAAACACAGCCTTTCTATTCATGTAACACTTTACAGCTCAAACCATCCGTGTTTTAGTAGTCCTGCATGCATTTCTGAGATGGATGAAAAGAAAGAACAACCCACTCAAGGCTGATGAGCCTCCTTCCCTTCGCTCTCCTGAGCACGCATGCTCCGTGGGCCATGGCAGTGGCGCTGCCCTTCATGGGTGATACCCCAAGTCAGAACAGGGGCAGATTTTCCAACAACTGAATAACTATCTCCCACTGGCTTTGACTGAAATTTAGGGATTATCTGCATTTAGATTTTATTTTCGTTTCCAAAAAGGTGCAAGTTGAAAGCGCAGAGGTATTTTGGAGTGCTTTTTCTGTTCATTCCCCCCTAGAAACAACCATTCAGGCTCCCAAGGATCCAGTGTGGTGTTGGAAAGAGGATTTAGCTAGCTGAGTCAAATTTACCTTCAGTTTTTCCTAAGCCCTCAATTCCCTTAGGTTCTAGGTTTTGGAGTACACAGAATAACTTGTGCACTGTTGTTCTTCAGAAACAGTCTGTTTTTTAATAGAGACTTAGAAAATTTAACGTATGGGGCAGGACAAAGTGGAGAAAAGGTGGGGGCTCAACAAGGACAAGCCCATTGCTGCATTGATGGAAAGGGCGGCGGCAGCAGGAGGGAGCGAGATGGGTGCCTTGAACATGGCATATCCCACTGGGATGATAACTTGCCTCATATGCAGGTGACAAGTCCATCAGCTTTTAATATTGGGGAGATCTATTCAAAGGGCTGTTTCCTGCAAGGGAAAAATGTTCGTGGCTCCCAAGGAAGAATGAATCGTCCTTCCTTTCCATTCTTCTGGGTAAACAGGCTAACAGATGTTACGAAGGCACCAAATAGCATTGGTGCTTACGGAGATTTTCCTGCTTCTTTAACGCTAACAAGGGGAAGGAAAACAATGCTTGAGCATGGTTCATCTTTTCTTTTCGTAAGACTTTTTTCTTTTTAAACATGGAACCTGAAATCACATTTCCCAGTTGCTGTATTGATGGAAGGAAAGGTCATTTCTGCTAGAAATATTCCTTTTATTGCTGACAGAAGAGTAGATGGGCTCATATATCAATAAAAGTGAGGGATGCTAAGTATGATGTGGGAACAGAATTCAATAAAGTTTTATTGTATCACAAGTGGACTGAAGTGCATTTAAAAACATTAAATGAAGGCTCACAATATCTGCTCCGCTGGACCTTAGAGCCGGTGAATAGACAGATAATTGAATAATGACATTTTTAAGAGAATACAAGCACTAGAAAGCAAACTGATATTTTCATTGCTCCAAGATTGCTGGTGGAAAGGCAAAGAGGGGGGAGAAGCTGGGTGAAAATTGCAATCTGAAAACAATTTAATGAGGCCACTTTTCCCAAGAATATGTTTGTTAATTATTTCTGGAGTGTTGTAAGACCATTATGTGGCCTCTAGGCTTTTCCTGTGTGCATTTGCTTGCCACTTTCCCTAACTGTTGAGAAGCCGTGTTTGTCCACTGAGAGCAGTGCTGTATTTTGTTAAACAAATGGACCTGCAGCTTCTCCAGTTTTCTTTCACTCTGTTTTTTTTTTTCTTTTCTCAAGACAGCTTGGTCCCCTGGGGCCCACTGGTGAAAATGGCAAGTGTTCGCAAGGACTTAAACCGAGCTTTTGTGCTTTGGTCAGTAATAAGTGAGTTCCCCCCTAAAGCCAGGTGTCCTTTGTTTTATTTAGTTAAATAAATTATTTGTGTGCATGGGCTAGGAACAATAACTTAAAAGAAAAAAAAAAACCACAAAAAACAAACCATGAGATCTAACTACCCATTATGATGAGCAAAGAATCTCTACTTTGTATCCTGCTGACAAATTGCCTTTCTTCCAAGGCATACGATTTCCTGGGCATTGCGGCCAAAAAAACCCTTTTTTGTATTCACTGAAATTCCCAGCTTTGCTTGTTGGTTCTTTATGCGCACAGGCAGAAACGAAGGGCGTTACTTCCCCTATCAGTCTCCTTTCACTGTGTGTTTGTGGGGAGAGTGCACCTATACAACAGCCAGTTGGAAAGCACCCTTAATTAAAAATAACATGATATCATGGGGCTTTGTGAAACTGGAGGCTGAAGTATCCACATAGGCATGTGCATAGTTTTCAAGAAGGGGTGGAGAACTAAGTGCTGAGAGCTGTGGGAAACAAAGTTGTTTGAAAACTTGAAAGTAGCCTGAGATGAGGGAAAAAGGACATCTTTGTGAGACATGGTGAAATACATGACATGGTTCATTTTTGAACCTGAGATGAGTTTGGTTTAAATTAGAGGAACAACGTGATTTCAGGTGCGTGTGCCTGTAATGCATACTGGTTTAAAGGTCTGCTGTCAGCAGGAGCACTATGTTTTTTCTTGTGAGGAGAAGGTAGATAAATGTTAGGCAATCTCCATAGCATGAAGGCCACCACTACCTGCTCCATCTATAATTTCCAGCATGCTCCTGTGAAAAGCCAGCTCCTGCTGGCTCCTGTCATCTCAGTCTTTTCCTCTAGGTTGTGGGACACTTCTTCATGTCTCCTACTTGTGCCAGTAAGAGCCCTTGTGTGAAAAATAATCTTCTCTTTTTTCTGTTTCTCTCATCTGAGTGTTTAGCTGATCAGCTCCTGAACTGGCTTAGCACTCCCCAGTCCCGGGCTTAAAATATTTAAATGCCTTTATTCACTGACGCATTCAGTCTTTACACCGTGTGTTGGTTCTGAAAATCATATCTCCATGCACAACAGGTTGCGCTCCCATGTATCTTTGAGTTGCACATGCTCTCTTTATCAGAAAAGTCACCACAGTGCTTCTGCTTAATTGTATTAGATCTGAAATGCTGCAGGGGAAAAGAGTTGGAGTCTGTTACAGCCTGGGCCCCTATGAACTTGTCAGCTGATCATGGGGTGTTTTATTGCAGATTTGCTGTCAAAGTCGGTAAGGACATAATTTGATGGACATGCGTTAATACCACTTAGAAAAATAACTTGGTAGCTTACCAGCTGAACAGATTTTTATGGAAGAGTCATTGCAGTAAGTGTAACTTCAGACATATCAATGTTTGAGTCACTCCTCTGCCCATCGTATTTTAAAATTACACTCCTAATTAATCATGGAAGTGAGGTAAGCCTTAAAATGAGGTCTGACATTTAAGCTGGACATCTACAAGCTTCGTAGTTGTTGAAGATGTTGCATTCAAGCACAGTGAAAATCAAAAGGTGGCAGGGGACAGTTTAATTTGCTCGCAAGTGAACAGAAGGATGCCCTACACCCCTCTATACTCCTTTTTCTTGGTCCTATTATAAGAATTTCATTACCTCCAGACTTTGCATTTTCCGCTCCGAAGAAAAATACCTTTTTGCAACATTACAAAATGGCTTTTTTTAACTGAAAGCACATAATGAACTATTGGAGGAGCAGCCAGCTGCATGCTCTACGGACAGGTGTCTGAATGGCACGGAGTGTTGGGCTACACAAGGTACAAATTAAACACCTGCAGTCTGAACGCCAAGTCTTAGGGTGAGGAAGGTATACTTTTATTTCCTTATTTATTTGAGGCAAATTCAGAACTTCCTTTTCCATTCGTTTGGAAAACACTGAGCATCTTTTGGAGATGTTGGACACATTGAACATAGGTGAGAGAAACAGCAGGAATGGTGAAATTCTTCTGGTGTGAAAGTTTGGGTATTCTGGCGATAGATGTAAGTAAGGAGATTAGTTTTTTCCCTTCCAATTAAATATGTGGAAAGTTAAATAGGTACTGGTGACACGTTTGAAAGGGTAAAATTCACAGACTGAAGTGAATGTGGGGGAGCATGGAAAGTATGACAGTAGTTTAAAGTTGGGTTTTGTTGTTGGTTTTTTTAAAGTAAGTACAGCTGGGAGAAGGTTTCTTTCTTTTGAGAATATAAAAAGTTTTCTGTGGTAGAGCAAAAGAGGCAAGATTCACATCTCTATCCCACCATCACCTCACGCTCACAAAGTTTGCAGTGTGGAGATCCAGACTTTAAGTAAATCGAACACTTTACTGTAGATATGTTATGTGTTTCTCACATTTGATGTTTTTCTTGATGTAGAACCCCATCAGTTCTCCCTAGGGCCTCTATAATCGTTTTATTATGGAAACTGAAGGTGGAAAACTGTGATGAGTGGTGTAACTTATCTCATTTTATGAAGATCGTGAATATAAGGGAGTAAATTAATTCCTTGTGTGACTTCTGTGCACCATTTATTCCTTTCCAATCTTGGTCCACAGCAGCTGAATTTTTAGTGAAAAAGTATATATTGTTGGTTTGGGTTTAGACATTTAAACTAGAAGTTCTTAAAATCTTTCAATCTGTTGCCTGAATGCCTTTGGCCTTTGAGTCTGAACCATAGGTCATTAAATCACAGGGAAACTTTCTTTCAGTGTCAGCAAACTTTGGGTCAGGTTCCCGGTAACCTAAGGCTATCTAAAGTCATTAGCTTTTTTCGAGAAATTCATCTTTGTCACACCCATTTCTAGCGTAGTAAATAACTGATACTGTCTCAGCTAAAATGGAAATTGTAACCAATACTGGGCAGAAAGAAGAATAAAAATCTGGTGAATTCCTCAATATATTAATAAGTCACATTCCCCCCACCTTGATGGTCCTACATCCAAATAGCGGAGCATCCTTCTCATGTCTGAAATAGATTTGTGTTTGCTTAACAAAGATGTTGACAATACATAGCAACCTGACCCCTGCATACAGGCTTGTCTGGAGTACCAACAGGAAGAAACAACTGGCTTTAGGTCATTTGTACCAAGCCGTATTTTTCATCTCTGACACGTCTGCTACTAGGTATTTGCCACCAGTTTGCTGTGTAAACACGACCCCGTACTTCCCAATTATCTCTGAACAATTCTGTCGTCATTAAGAGGAATATATTTCTTTCAGTCTTTAATAACCTATTGTCTAAATTACGCTATTATGCCAAGCACCCTCTGGAGACATTGATATGGATTTCATACATTTTATAACAGATCTTCGTGGAGATAATATTTATATTTCCAGATTTTATTCCTATTATCCTTTCATTTCTCTTGCAAGAAGTACTGCAAAGGTTTCTTTCGTTGGTGCAAGCAGTGTAAGGAGATTAAGACCCTCCTTGCCAGGTGCTATTATAAATCCACAAAAGAAATGAAATACATTTATTGGTTTTTATTCTGGCCAATGGGGAGAACAGAATATGTGTATCCAGTGGTTAAGCTGAGGATTGAAGTTCATTTCTTCTAGCACATGAGGGAAGAGGAGGGAGGGGGAAATTTGAGTGTATTAAGGCAAATCCCTTTAGTGTGTGAAATACAAAAACGCATCTTTCCAGATCTAAAACAACAACTTTGTTGAATTTCTTTGTATTGAAAGGGCTCCCAGGAAGAGTGCCAAGTGCATCTGAATGTATTAATTTTTTACTCATTTCCTCCACTTTCCTTGCTAACAACATTTCCAGTCAACTTTTAATAGCAAAATAGGCCTGCATGAAACCGCAGTAGTTGTATGTACCTCAAACTCTGGCAAAGGAGACAGAAACACAGACTGCATAGATTTGATTTTGGTTAGCTTTTGTCTCTGTTTCCAAAAGGAATTAAATCGGAGGAGGATTTGTGGGAGGCTAAGGCAAAGGGGCCCTCCCGAGGGCATCCTNGGGAAAGGGGCCCTCCCGGGGGCATCCTTTAAAAAAAAAAAATAAAAATCAACTTGTGCCTACAGGTTTCCTATCCCAAACCTCACCAACAAATTGACATGGCATGTCATTTACTGGGGCTGATTGACAGGCTATGCAGAAATGTTCTTAAGGGTGTTCTGGGGTGTGTCTGGCCTGGCGGGGAGGGGGGCAATGACCAGTTCAGATTAGGAAGGATTTATTCCAATTGATTTCACAGATGAATGTATTGCTGAGGGTCCAAACTAATCTCCTCTTCCAAAGTCTTTTTCCTCTCCATGGGTAACTTAAATATGTCTAACATAGTTTTAAAAAATGTCTTAATCTCATTTATCTTTAATTTCTCTGTTCCGCTTTACAGGCCCACATAAAAGGATTTACATTGGGTATTTATCACTGCCAATATCAAAAGCAAATTCCCTTCCAGATCTCAATTTTCACTGATAATCCTCAGAGATGTATAATTTTAATTTACCTTGCAGATGACATCTACCTGGTTTCTCTCTCTGCTTCTGTGAAGGTATTATTCATCTGCACCTCATTAACTCTCTTTTTTTTTCTCTTTTGTGTTGAATGTGTCTATGAGTGAAACTATTGTCTTGTCCTTTGCTGGAGAGCACACGCTAGTTCAGCAGAGGCTGGGGCTAGCACATCACTGTGTAATCCAGCTGAGTCCTTCCTTTTTATCCCAGGAGAGGCAGTGTTGGGCCTTTGTCCCTTTTGCTTTAAAAATTAATAATTGCACATTTTTCAATTTAAGCTCTTGCAAAGGCTAGTGGGACCACACAGACGCACAGTCACGCACCTGAAATCTTCCAAAACCTCAGATGCAAAATAATGGTTCTGCTAAACAGAACAGGAGCTATTGCGCTCTGTGGGATTTTGAAAATGAGCCCATTATATTTAGGTGCCCTAATGAAAGCTAAGCTCCCCTGGAGATCTGTCTTTAATGTCTGTATATGAAACACTCTAGATTTATTTCACCTATGTTACTATTTAAGGCAACAAATTGTGCATTCAAGTGCTATTCTGAATGCAAACTTAAAAGACAGTTCCACGTTTCTGCAGCAAAACTGAAGGGATGGGGGGAGTGTGAAGTCCATGTAGCAAATGCAGACTGGGGTTTTAAAATTTGACCCTAGGAGAAGAAAAATCAGGAAACAATGCATAGGTGATGTTGGAGATATTTTTTCATTGGCAAGACTTGGCACAAACCATTGAAATTGCAAGATAAATTACTTTGATATTCTAGCCTCACTTGGGAGAGCGGAAAGGAGTGGCTAGTGGCTGTCTTCAGTATAAAATTACACTATATTGCTACTGGTGGTCTTTTTCTTATCACAGGCTGAAATTAGTCCTGCTTCAAGTATAATTGCATTTGTATCCTGTTGCTGCTTTGGGTATTTATACTTGGGTTGGCAGTGCCTCAAAAAGGAAAGACTGTTAGCTGATACTCAATATAGAGCTGGAAATACGGAGGCATCAGCTATTAAAATGTAGCAGGGAAAATACAGTGGTATCTGCATNGTGGTATCTGCATACTGCCACAGGTATGACATGGCGGGGTGCGTGTGCAGGGAGTGCCTGCAGTACATACAGGCACACCCAAGTCAGCTTTGATATGGACTAGGAGATGTGATGCAGAGGCATGAGCTGTAACACAGGAATAAATTTACCATGTGAATATTTGTACAAGGTGCAGTTGTACCTCTGGTTTCACTAGGGCTTTTCCCATTGAGACTGCTGGGACGCTTATACTTAGGCATGTGCTTAAATACTCGATGAATGTCAGCTTGCATGTTTACATTTTGTATATGCTATATGCAAATAACAGAAGCCTAATTTGGGGGTCACTTTATGTGCTGAGGCTGGTTTTTCAAAGAAGGAACAAATGGGCCTTTGTCCATTTAAAGACTCTCTCAGAAGAGTGAGCATGTGCCATGTACATTTTCAATGAAGTCAATAATTAAATATGTTCCAGATGACTCTGGTGGGGGAGGATACTGGTAATTATCATAAAGTGACAAATCTACATTCTGCGGCTGGTACGTTGAAAACAAAAAGTCAGTGTTTCATATAGAATCTATTAAAAATATGTCCTGGTTCAATTGTCATGTTTAAGTTAAAATAATGTCTTAAGTTTTGGAGGTTTTTTTCTGTGTTTCTTGTTTTTTAAAAAACAGGCTTAATAAAGGTATAGTAGTTGTCTGAGCACATGCTTTTGATGAGACCCTACTGAATCACTTGGGAGTTTTCTTGTTGACTTGGAGGGAATTTGGATGCACAGAGTGAAATTGGGCTGTATTAAAATCAGTGCAACCTTGGTTATTAAACAGAGTGAGTCTGGGCTTTCAGATTTGTGAGTGCAGGTATTTGTGGTGCAGTGATGATAATAGGGAGGGATATTTCCAGTATGAAGGAAAGGCATTTCTTTCTCAAAGAGGACTGCTTCGTGCTCCTGTTTCCTCTCAGAGACAAAATTAAAAGGCTAGCAAAGTCTCAAACCAGTTCTAGAGTACACAAAACAGTCATTCACATTTTTGCTTGATACAATGAAGATTACAGAGCTGTGGTTCATATATGCGGGAGGAAGACATGAAAGGTCAAAGCTCAGAGTTCACCAGAGTTGAAACTGGCCAGTGTTGTGTCAGGTAACAAGAAGGGCTTTTTTTAATTATGTTAGTAGCAAGAGGAGAGCTAAAGAAAACATTGGACTGATACTTGTTGAAGATGGTCACTTGACTAATCGGGATGAAGAAAAAGCAGTCTCATTCAATGTTTTTTTTTTGCCTCAGTCTTTAATAATATTCTTAGACCTTGGACTGCCCAGTCCGCTGAGTTGGAGGACCATGAGTGTGGGAGCAGTGACTTTCCATTTGTGGACACTGAAATTGTAAGGGACCAGCTGCATCTGCTGTGAATGTTCGCAAGTCCATGTGGCTGGAGTACTGAAGGGGAGCTAGTGGATGTTATAGCAGGACCCCTCTCGATCATCTACCAAAGGTCTTGGGACTCTGGGGAGGTCCCTGCTGACTGGAAGCTAGCCAATGTTATTCCAATTTACAAGAAGGCATGAGGGAAGACCCAGGGAACTACAGACCTGTTAGTCTAACCTCAGTTCCTGGAAAAATTATGGAGAAGATCATACTGGGTATTATTGAAAGGCCTTTAAAGAACAATGCAATTGTCAGGCACTGTCAACATGGGTTCACAAAGGGAAAGTCCTGTTTAACTAGATATCCTTCTATGATAAGGTCACCCCCCTAGTGGATGAAGGGAAAGTGATGGATGTAGTTTTTCTGGATTTTAGTAAGGCTTTTGATACTGTCCCTCGCAGCATTCTTCTGGACAAGTTGTCCAACTGTGGGATGAGTGGGTTTATGGTGCGGTGGGTGAAGAACTGGCTGAAGGGCAGAGCTCAAAGTGTTGTAGTGAATGGGGCTACATCTGGCTGTCGACCAGTCACCAGTGCTGTTCCACAGGGTCCAACTCTAGGGCCAGTTATGTTCAATATATTTAGCGAAGATCTGGATGAAGAAGTTGAATGTACTATTAGCAAGTTTGCTGATGGTACCAAACTGGGAGGTGCTGTTGACCGTCTTGAGGACAAGATCCCTTGCAGAGGGGTCTAGATAGATTGGAGCATTGGGAAATGATTACTGGGATGAAATTTAACAAGAACAACTGTTGGGTTCTTTACCTGGAACAGAGTAAGGCCAGGCACAAGTATAAATTGGGAGAGGAGTGGCTGGAGATCAGCTCTGCAGAAAGGGATCTGAAGGTGTTGGTCAACAGCAGGCTCAATATGAGTCAGCAGTGTGCCCTGTCAGCCAAGAGGGCAAACTACATCCTGGGGTGCATCAAACACAGCGTAACCAGCCAGTCAAAAGAGGTGATTATCCCACTCTATTTAGTATTGATGCGGCCTCACCTTGAGTACTGTGTGCAGTTCTGGGCCCCACAATTTAAGAAGGATGTTAAAGTACTCGAATGCTTCCAGAAGAGGGCAACAAAGCTGGTGGAAGGGCTGCAAGGCGTGTCCTGTAAGGAGTGGCTGAGGACTTTGGTTTTGTATAGTTTGGAGAAAAGGAGGCTGAGGGGTGACCTCATGGCTCTGTACAGCTTCCTGAGGAGGGCAAGTGGAGAGAGAGGTGCCGATCTCTTCTCCCTGGAATCCAGTGATAGGACGTGTCGGAATGGTTCAAAGCTGTGCCCGGGGAGGTTTAGACTGGACATTAGGAAGCATTTCTTTAGCAAGAGGGTGGTCAAAGAGTGGAGCAGGCTTCCTAGAGAGGAGGCCGATGCCCCAAGCCTCTCAGCATTTAAGAGGCATTTGGACAGTGCCCTTAATAACGTGCTTTCACTTGGTCAGCCCTGAATTGGTCAGGCAATTGGACTAATTGATCATTGTAGGTCCCTTCCAACTGAAAACATTCTATTCTATTCTACTCTATTCTATTCTATTCTAAAATATGCCTTGTGTATCCTTGCATTTTAATAGCTCTGTTGACACAGTCAACTGCTCTGCACAGTCGCACAAACATCTAGCAATTTGTTAACTGTTTGAGGGAAATGGTGCCAAATTATTAAACTATTTTTGCCACGGGAAGATGCAGACGCTTTGCAATGGTTCAATAAACGGGGCTTCCAGAGCACCATGTGTGTGCCCAGAGACAATTTGCTGCTGTTGGCTATGTGTATGGCAAGGAAAGCTCCGATGAATTGCTTTGCAACACTTCTTCATCTGCATGTCGATACTCATTTTGAAATGGGTTTTCACAGTTAAACTCAGCCCAAATCTTATCAATTATGAATGGCTTCAACAGATGGTATGTATTATTGTTTTTAAGAATGAGTGATACGTTTCAAATGAGAAACACATGTTGCTCAGCAGCTTTAGCTGCCACTTCTGAGACGGGAACCAACTCCTTGACCCCTTCTTCCCCTCCACTTGTTGGATAACATCCTATTTTAATAACCTGAAAATGAAGACCATGAAATACTGCATGATGGAAAACTGTGAGCAAACATCAATTCCGGTGTAAGAGGATCCTGCTCTTTCTCAGCTTGGTGGGATCTGCACCTGTCTGGGCAAGGGTGAAATTTGTTTTTGCAGCACAAGTATCGATCAGCCTTTCCCAGGGGGCCTTGGGACAGAGAAGTTCTGCAAAACTTGTTATCTGAAGTTTCAAGAAGTTCGTACAGTGTTACTGCAAGGGGCTGGCCGGTAACCTAAGATCAAGGTGTATCATGATGACATTGATGGGTGCTTTGTCAGGTGCCTGGCTTTGCAAAAAATACAATGTATTCCTTCAGTAAGCCAGTTTTCCTTTCAATCTGCCTCTGTCGCATTGCTTTCTTTTAAAAATAAAACAGTTGCTCTAAATAAAGCTGGTGAAAAGTTGTTGCGAAATAAAAGCCTGGCTCTTGAAGAGCAATCCAGGTGACAGCAATGCTGTAATTCATTTGCATCCAGATGACTGCAGCCCAGCAGTCCTCAGAAACCGGACCAACAAGCTTGGAGACTATGTTCTCTGAGCATGTGCCTATTTTTACTACAGACATAAAAGTCTATGCACATGCCTTATCTGGAAACAAATAAACTGTGTAAGCATCTGCAGGATCGGTGCTTAATTTGGTGAGAACAGGCTGTTAAAAATCTTCATCGCTTTTACAAAATACACTGCAAAAACATTTGCTGGCTATGATGCAAAATACATCATTAAGGCACGTATTGCCAGAACAAATGAGCCAAAGGTATTTTGTGACAGTAGCCATTCAGAAGTAAAATCACAATCATTTGCTCACTTTCTGATTTATGAAATTGCTACAGTGTCTTGGCTGAAACTGAGAGTAGAAAGCATGTATGTTCTTCCTCTGGCCTTTTAAAATTCACACTTACCATTCAAAACAGCAAAATACTCATTTTCATGTCTTTAAAACCAATCATATTAGTTATTCCCCTGCTGAATTTAGTGCTTATTCAAACGCACTCTCTGCTCTCCTTGAAAAGAAATTTTGGCTCAATTTCTTTAGCGCAAAGCTCTTCCTTAGTGCCTAGATAACACAGTGTTATCTTATTCTGTAACGCTTTACCATACAAAGCAATCTAAAACCCAAGGAAGCATGCCAAGAGACACTGGGCAAAAAGCCCTTGTATAAAGTTTGAACTTCTTTCCCTTAACAGTGCAGCATTTACACAGCCCTCTTTTCAGGCAAAGAAAATAAATAAATCAAAGCAAAGGTCTAAAATTAACCAAGAAGTTGCTTAAGTGCTACTTTGATACTTATTTTAGTGGGAAAAAATCCATTTTATTTCACTTTAATCAGACTAAATTAGAGGAATTCTGCAGGGCTCTTTGCTAACAATGGGACAAAGTCCGTGTTTCATGCTGTTGGTCAGATCTGGATGCAGAGTTTCCAGTGTAAAAGCCTATTTTTTTGTGGTGGGATTCGATGCTTTAAGGGTCCTGCCTGATCCCTGCAGGAGTGTGTTGAGAGTCCTGCAAGGCCTAAAGGATTTATTTTCCCTAGAGCTCAGGGCAAGAAGAGACAGACTTAGATACTGATGGCCACCTTGGCAAGAAGTGCACCTCTTGCTACCCAGATCTTGCTGCCTGAAGATACACAAGAGATGCATCTTCCTCCCTCTTCTCTCCCACTTGTGATCATCCTCCTCATGATGCTTTTGGTCCAACAAGAGCTACTGTGTTTAATGTGAAGTCAGTTGCCTTTGCCATGCAGTTTCCAGGCTGCAGAAATCTGAGCAGGTTGACAGACTCACTGCAAATCAGGATGTGTGGGAAGAAGCCCCAGGTACCCAAGATTTGTTCTCTTTCTCATGATACCAGAGTCCATGGAAATTAAGTGTATGAATACCATTAAACAGTGTAGAGTTGAGAACTATCTGCAGAGAGGTTATTTATTGCTTTCCTTTCCTTCTGCCTGAATTCAGAGAGGTTTTTTGAAAATTCCCCTTTCTGCTCCCTTTGTATTCTCTTTCCACTTAATGTCTCACATTCCTGCTTACTCTATCGTACATATACCTGCACAGCTGTGATTGTGGCTTTACAAGCTTCAGCCTCTTAAATCCAAATGCTGTCCTTTGCAGTCAACCTTGCCTTTCTGGAGCAGAGGCTCTCCTGGAAGACAAGGCTCTGGGAGGATATTGGCTTGTAGAGCATTGGATTTACCATTAATTGGTCAACTCAGACTTTTTTGGTTTTGTAAGTTTTTCTCATCACGCCAGCAGAGTCCCAAAATCTGTTCGCTCCCAGGAATGCAGAATTATCCTAACTTAATGCTCACGTGGCTTTTGTGGTACCAACAGTGTGTTTTACTTTGGTCAATCAACAGGGTCAAGAGGTGAGCGTTTGTCTGGTTTATATCACTGTTTGCCTGAAGTTAAATAGGTAGCCAATTAAATTTTCCAATATTGAACGAGAATAGAGTAGTAGTGTCAGCTCTTCTACAAATGGTTATTAAATTACATGATGTAAAAGTGGCTAAAGATGATTCACAGCAATAATATGACCCAGTTATGTGTTTATTGCATTTAAAAGACAATTGGGGGGGTTGATTTCATTGCCAGCTGTGTGGTAGTTAATGATCAGTAAGAAAGCATCAAACTGAGAACAATTTCTGTTTCTAAATACAGCCTGCAATGCTGAGTTTCAGAAGCTCCCAGAATGAATTGTGTATGTTAATGGATCTAAAAATAAGGAAAAATACACTTTTATTGGAGACTAACAGTATATATTAACCATAAAACTGTTGTTAACCTACAAAGAAAAATTATATGCAGAAATGATGGACTCACTTTTAAATGCATATAATTGCTCTGACCTACAGCTGTATGACTCCTGATTAACACTGGCCATAAATGAATGTCCTAATACAATTTTGAAACCTATGAAATTAGCAGTAGAAGCCAAAATTGTTACTTCCTCTTCAGACCGACATTTTTACTGCAACCATTAGCTTTCAAAACATCAGGCAAGCTCTTTACCTAAGTGGTCTGTGCAGTATCACTGTTTTAAAAATTCATTTCTGGAAACAATTGCACATAGGATAAATATCAGTTTGTAAATTCAATTTACTGCATAAAGAATTTGGGGACACAGTTTTTCAAAAAACAAAATAAGTCAATTAGAGCCCTCTTTTCACAGCATGCAGGTTTTCTTTCAAGTGAAATAGCAGTGATTGTTTTTGGTCTATAAAAGCATAGGCATTAAAGCTCCAAAGAATGATGTGGTACAGAAAATGTTGAATTGGAGGTACCTAAGAGAAAATGACTGTTACAGGGTTGTTTCCTTTTATTTTAGGTTTTATTATGTATGTGGCTTGTTAGTTCCATTTAAAGAAATGAATATGCAAATATCTCTTGCTCTAAAACACATTTTATTTGAAAAAACAGAGATTCTTTCACATGTTAATTAAAATGTAGCAGCATCCCGATGTCTCTCTCCACCTAGTGCTGCAGCGGAGACATTTCTGTGGTGATATGTGGCAGCTCTGTAAAAAAGCATGGCAAACTGGGTGATGCTCTGGCCAACGTACAAAGAAAACTCTGGCTTTACTCAGTTGTCTTTCTAGTTGGGAAAGAGTGCGATATCCGGGGCTGAATTTTGGACTCGTGGATGCCCCTGTTGGGCCGTTTGGGCAGGCTTGTGCCTGCCTTGAAGTGGGGATGGAGAG
Source organism: Pandion haliaetus (assembly GCA_013401275.1). Taxonomy (NCBI): domain Eukaryota; kingdom Metazoa; phylum Chordata; class Aves; order Accipitriformes; family Pandionidae; genus Pandion; species Pandion haliaetus. The sequence goes on along the minus strand of VYZV01005526.1, from coordinate 68,003 downwards.
GAAAACAATTTCAACACTGCTGCTTCAAACTTTAAGCCATCCTTTTAGCTTAAATTCAACCAAAATTTGTTTTAGTTTCTCAGGGAGATGCCTGATCTGTCATGCTTGTGCAGAGGCAAAGCTTCCTTAGTAGTCCAGTACCTACTGGAAGAGCTTTTCCATCTTCATGGTCTACCAGATCCCTGCCATTGACCTGGACTTAAAAAAAATTGATGCCAAGGAATTGCTGGAAATACACTCTTTTGTGTGTATCTGCAGCATGCAATTGAACTAAAAGCCAAACTGAACTTAACTCCGAATGTTTTGACCTAGACACACAGTAGTAGTTAAGTGTTTTTAAAAACCTGATCGTGTCTCTGTAAGGTTTAGTCTGCAAGAGATGATTAATGCAGCCTTATTTGATGGTTATCCTGCTAAAGATGCTTTGCAGTGGACATTGCGTACCTCCTGCACTATACTTGGCCGCTCAGGAGACTGAGTAATTGTAAAAAGATGAGTGAGAAAAATAGCAAGCTTGGCAGGTGAACCTGCAGTGAAATAATAGATTAAAAAAAATAATCTTCTTCCATTTAGTGTGAAGTCGTCATTATTTAGAATTTTTGGACACATTTTCTTTTTTTTATCTGGAAGAGCTAATCCTTGACTCTTTCACTGCTGGTGGAGCAGCATTTACAAATCCTGTGTTTATTTACTTGAGGTGGAATTTTACCAAATGTATTGATGTTAGGATTTCATTGTCTTTAAGCAAATTGACCAAATGAAATAATAAAAAGCCTATTGATTGCAGGCCTGTGCATCTTTGATGGTAAGCATAGAAGAAATAAGCTGTTCTGAACTCCTCACAGTAAATTGCTTTTAATGAATTGGAGTTATATCAGCTGAAAGACATAGAAATAGAGTAACCAAATAGGATCTCATTGCTGTTTGTCCGTGTCCCATCTTTTCTTTCACTTCCTTTTCTGTTCCCTGCAAAACATAGAACTCATCAGTACTGATGATCCCGCTTCAAGGGATGCCATGGCTTGCCATATAGCATCCTAGGGGAAGGCAAGCTCTCCGTGATTATAGAGATCATTTGGTCCAGTTTTGTCTAGACATTTTATACTTCAGTTGGGAGTGTTGCAATGTAAGGTGTAGGGAGGACAAGACATGCAGGGGTTTTCGTCATTCCTGTTTTGATCTTGCTAATGCCCTGACGTCCTTGTGTTGGATTTCTATCGTCTGGAAGGAGACAGACTCTTGGCCTTACAGTGTGACGTTGATGCTACAGACTGCATTTCTATTCTGTAGGTATGAGATCTCCCTCTCCATTCTTCCATCTGCTGGATAGTACTTTTAGAAGAACTAACAGATGTACTCAACATTCTTCCTATTTAAATTAGTTTAGTCATGTGTCTCCTTCCTCTCCTCTTCCCCCTTCTCTCTTTAAAATGTCCAGTACAGGACTTTGTCTGACATGAACTGAAGGTTTTTTACAGACTGTTGGATATCCCACCTATCTTTCCCATCTCCAACTCTAATCTGTGGAATTAATCTTGGACAAGTTGAAAACTCTCTGTCCTCCTCCTTTGTTTGCCCTAAAACTGCAGGGCAATAGCTTATGATGGTGCTATAGATGATTTTAATTTTGGCTTACAGTTCCTGAATGTGTGTGGTGCTAGCTGTTAATTTTTGACTCTTAACAAAGCTTCATTTATACACGTTTGCTTAAATGCACACATGTGAAAAAAAAAAAAGTCTTGTTTACGAAGAATTTTCAGGCACTGTAAAATTACTTTTTTTTATAAAATAAGATTTTTCTCTTTCTAATTTTCCTTGAAAATGTGCACTGAAAACTGCTGAATGGCGATTTTCACATTCTTTTTGTGAAAACTGTTCTGTATGAGAGACCTCATGTGTAACAGTGTTGAAAATCTAATCAGGAATGCTTCATGGAGCTGTGAAATCATTGCTGGATAAAATATTTTAACCGGGAATCGAAGCTGTAATTGCCAGAGAAAGTCATGATTGCAAATGCTGTGTTGACTGGGTGTGACTTGGATGAATCCTGATGGTCCAGAAGGAAACCCAATTGTGCCCTAACCTGTCGGCTGCTATTATCCTTCCCAGTTTTCCTCTTGTGAAACATAGTCATTATGTGGCTAAAGGCTGGAAGAGAAAGCAGAAATTCTGATTACAGTCAACAAGCTCAGCATTCTGCACACTCAGGTCCCTGGCGTGATGATACTGTGTACAGCAGTGCCATTTTCCACTATCGACTTTGTGAGCAGGAGCCTTCCCTGACCTGCTCTATAAATAAAGTCCATGTTGCATGCAAAGCCCAAAGTCCCCTTTAGATTTATTAACATGGAAAGCAACAAAAAATAGCGTTCTGAACCGCTCCTAGGGCTCCTCCCCAAGGACTGCACTGTTCAGAGCTGAAGTCTTCTGTGCACACCAAGTGCTCTCCATTTATCCTCCCTTCGATCAGGCATAGCAAGATGTGCTTTGCAGAGCCGCTTAACCCTTTCCTGGAAGGAACTGTACCTCACACTGTCTCTTGAGGGGGTTGGTGTTTCCTTTCATCTCAGTCCTCACAGCATTCATACACAAAATGACTTTTTGTATAATCTAATAGGCACATTCCTGCCGTTATAGTAGGGCAATTCAGGGTTGAAGGTCCTGTGACTCCCAAGCCATTGTGTGCATGTCACACACGTCACCGCATTAGGCTGCCCTTGCAGTCATGGCCAGGCAGAGCTCAGAACTTTTAACAGAGGGCCTAACTGGCTGAGCCCCACTGATACTTGTCTACCTTGGCATTTATTTTCCTGAAGCACCTAAACATCTTATTTTCTTCTCCCCTGCTGTGAATGCCACCCCTACATGATCTCACATTGATCCTGAACTCCAGCTCTTTGTCGTGTTTTCCACTTTCTTACGCTTCTGGTCTGTGTTTTTTGAAGGCGGCGTCTTGGTGATTCTTGGCCTCCTCTGGCATCGCTAGGAAAGAAAACAATAAGGCCTTTATCCAGAGCCACTGCAAACTGGTGCAGATCTGGTGGTGTATATTAAGCACATATCCTTCCCCATGACCAAATCGGCCTCCATCAGTCTAGTGTAGCTCTACAGCATGTGCGTACATGCAAAGCCACTTCCAGTCTGACTTCACCTTGCAACCTAAGAGCCTTCTGCTGTGCAGGTGTCAGGAATGGGGGAGAAGGAGCATCAGTGAGAGCACCATATGCCCTGGTGCTCTGTTGTGGGAGATGGGAAGGACAATGGCACCCTTGGACCATTTGCCAAAGGGGCTGTGGCTCCAACCTCATATTGTTTCCCTGTGTTCAGTGCCCATCGAACAGCATCCCTGTTCCCAACCCCAGCTGCCTCAGACCTCATTCACAATGAGTCACCAGTGGTGACCATGCTGGTGGCATCCCAGCAGCTTTGGCTGCTGGAGATGATGACTGTCACTTCCTTGGCCATCCCCACTCCTGGGATGGGCACTGCCAGCAGGTTCATGCAAAGACAGCTGCCCTGACAACGTGGTGCTGGGGGGAGCTGTTTCTGAGCCTTTGCCAGCATCATGGCAACCCAGCAGTGCATCCAGAAGGCAATTGGCACTTTGTCCAGAGCACAGACCGTGGTCTTTCCTCTTGGGAACTGACTTGTGTAAACATGGAGCAGCTCTTTTCGCACCAGCTTTTATCTCCTGGTGGCTTTCCAAAGTGCAGGTTATTCTGGGACTTTAACCTTGTAATGACTGAGGACAGGCCCAGCTCTGAGAGGAAGAGAAACAGGCTTTTGACGAGATGAGGAAGACAGAGGAGCATTTCTTACAGGCTTTTTTCCCTCCTGCTGCTTGATGAATCCAACTGTAGAGTCAGATATATGGGGAAGCTGTCACTAGGAAGTGCTTGGCCAGTCGGCAGGCCAACACCTGAAAATGATGCTGTAAGGTAACAATCCTTCTCAGTTCCTTAGAGCAGATCTCCCCATGACCAGACATTCCCCAGTCTCAACCAGACTCAGCTGACAGCAGCCGACAAGCATCCAGGCAGGCAGCAAGACTGAGAGAAAATAGCTGTGAGTTCATTGAAAAGACTTTAATGTCCAAATCCAACTACTGCATCCTCTCTCCTGAGTAAACGTTACCCACAGGAGTTCACAACATTGAACCTGTGGGACTAGAGGAAGAGAAAAATTCTCTCTTATACCTGCTTGGTGTCTCTCTAAAGGGAGGCTACCATGCTGTGATCCTCCAACCACCCACCCTTAAAAAGACCCGTGCAAGGTGCCCTTGCCAGGCTGCACAGAGGACACTGGAAGGATGCCAAAAGCTGCATTTGCAGTCATCATCCCTCCAGGAAAGCATCTGTGTTCGCTCCTTATGCTTGCAGGTTTTCCTATTTGATTCTGGGCTATGGTTAAAAGTGCTGGGATCCAGATTTGGCACAATTTCCCAGCTCTGCCACGGCTTCCTTGGGTGACGCAGGTAATATTTTCCTGCCACCTTTCCCAAGCGGGAATCTTAATCAATCTTTAATTAAGCCTGACTATTTTGTTTGTTTAGCTTGCAAACTATTGGGAGAGCATTCCTTTTCTCTCATTAGCAGTGGACTGCTGCCTATTTCTGCTCTGGCCCTGGGATGCAGCTATAGGGTAAGTACTGTAAAAATAACAGGACATTTCCTTGCCTGGTATCTTTGCCATCATGGCAGCCACACCTACAGTGGAAATGCTGTCGTTGGCTTGTTGATCCACAATTTTGACTAAATTTTGAATCCCAGCATACATAACAGGAGCAATCAGAGAAGCAGTTTCACAACATCTGTGAGGCTTGTGTTTAAAATAAGATTAAGAGGAACAAAACAAGGTATGTCCATGAAAAAGCCAGCTTTCTTCATGGCAAAACCCAGTGTTTCAGTTATTTTTTACATTTCATCTAGTGTTTGTATTATTTTTATAACTTTGAGCAAGTATAAACAAAATGCTTTTTATTTCTGAAGGCCTTTGTTTAAGAGAATCAGCATGACAAGTTGAGAATATACATATAGTTTTAAAATTAGTATTTTTTTCCCTGTGAATGTGAGTTGTGAAGTGATTGTTTCATCTCTCTCTTTAGGAAAGAAAGCCTTGTTCTTTTTGGCTGGTATTTTCTCTCTATATTTGGTTGTGATGCAGTCAGAGGTGACCAGAATTGTAAGCAGTGAAATAAGGTTTCTGAGAACTTAAAATTGCAGTTCTGATCCAAAGTGGCATGTGGCTTTGGATGGAAATTACAGATAATTTTAAAATACCTATTTAGGCATTTGGGTTTTTTTTAAACTTACACATAGTCCTCTTGCAGCCCCCACTCCCCCCCCCAGAAAACATACAGAGAGAATAAGAGGATATTTTAATATGCTCTTGTTGTTTATACTGCGGATGCTTTCTCCTGGCTCCACTCACGCTTCAGGAAGGAATGAGACATGTTTAGCAAACTGAGGTTTATTGTGGGACATCCAGATTTCTGAAGAGCTCTGACGTACTAGACTTGTCATCTCAGTTTTTCATTGGACATATTTCTCCTGTCCTTGTGTTCATGCACAGCTGTGCATATGTCAAACACAGTTTCATTTCACTTAATTCACTACGTATTGTGCCACGAGCACCTGGTCCAGTTTTCCTCTGACTTCATTGCATGACTTGAAGCAAACTCTAAAATCCCTAGGGTTTTTCCCTTTTGCCATCCTGAAAAGTGGAGTAGTAATATTCCTAGAGAGTTTGTGAACTGAGAATTGCTGTAAGCTAATGGACAGTGAATGAAATACCTGGCCAGTTGTGCCAGGTCACTGATCCTTGCTCTGCTATGTTTCAGGGTGTTGGCATTTGTGTCGGCTTCCTTACCTGTAAAAAGGAGTTATTACTTGCTCAGGTGCGGTTTGGAGGGAGTAGCTGTGTGATACCTACTCTTTGCATTGAACTGAGAGTCCAGAAGCCATCAGTCAAAGGTGTATTTTGCAAACTGTCAGAGAAGTCCACTAAAAGATCTGGAAGCCAGCAAAGCGGGCTGCTTCCAGCTTGCATTTCTTGCCTGTTGGCCGTGACCAGAGCAACGCTGTAGCCTTGCCCAGAAGGTTCCCCATGGCTTAAAAACAGAGGCATCTGCTGGGATTATGAACCGCTTAACAGCTCGGCTCAGCAGCGGGGGTTCCTGTAAATTGATCAGATCTGTCTTTACCTATAGATTTCTCAGCTGTTGTGAGGAATGTTGTCTTTGCTGCACAGCTGTGGGAGTGAGAGTGACAGAAATGCTGGCTGGAAGAGATGGATATGTGGTCACGTAAGGGGAGGACAAGAAAGCGTGGGCTCTTCTGGATGTGCCTTCACACAAGAGGGAATTGGGGATTTTTGCAAGGATGGGGATGGCTTTTTCTTTGTTCTGATATACCCTGAAATGCCATGTGAAGCGGCATTTCTGTGACCATTTTGTATTCCTTTCCAGTGGCATGTTTCAAGGGCACGTGTTCTGGTGGTTGAAATCATGAATCACAAAAAAGGTCTGAGTCCATGAGCCAGACCGGCCTGGACACTGCAGCCCAACAGTGGGCTTCTTTGCCTGGAGCCTGGCCCAGGGTCATCAGAATCTCAGTGCACACCAAAGCGCATGATGGCCCTGCTGCTGCTTCCTCATCTTCCCTTACCCTCGTGTCGGCTGTGTCTCCCAGCTGCCTGTGAGCATGCAGTGCTGGAGCCGTCCTATCCATCTACCTTCTTTCCTTCCCCTATTTGAGTGTGACACCAGAAGAGGCAGCACGAGCTGCCAAGAGCCCCTGGCACCCGCTTCTTTAGCTTTCAGAGAAGGGCAGTCTCTCAGCTGAAGTAATACGTACACTTCCATCCTTTCTCTGTGGCTCAGGTCACACAGCCAATCTATTATTAAGAACATTGATGTTGAACTAAGATATGGGCCATCATCCTTCTGAAACTGCTGAATACCTGCTCTCTTTAAATCAGAGCCCTTTTTTAAAAAATGGGTTGGTCTTCTGCTAATTTAGACTAATGTCTTTAGAGCTAAAGATCAGGCCTTCCACCTCAGTCAACCCAGACAGAGCCATCATGGGGACTTTCTTCATGTTTTTTCTGTTTTGTGCATTAGCTCAATGAGAACATAGTAACGCACTGAAAGTTGTTTATTTTTTTATAGAAGTATGCATTTGTGAAATACCATGCTGCACGAGTTCCTTCTAGCAGGAGGATGGAGTACCCGCAACCCCTCACTCGAGGCACTGCTCTTGCCTTCAAGTTGTGATGGAGATGCACAACATCACAGGCTTTCATAAGCCTGTTCAGGCCAAACAGTTGATGAAACATTTGTTGGGTTATGCCTAAGTATGATCTGAATTTTATAATGTGCTGTCACTGCCAGGAACATGTGTTATTATCACATCGGTGTTTTGCTGGTCATGGGAAACTGCTGCCTTTCTCTGACAGGTGAACATGGAAAAAAGCAGGCTGGGTTAGCAATGAGCTGTGGTGGCTGCTAGTTGAGATGTATGTTGCTGGGTGATCTCTAGGTTGTGTTTCCATACCAGTCTTAATGGTGATGCTTCTTAAACTGTTTTACTTCAAATTCTAGCCTGGTGTGGCCTCTTCTTACCAGTCTTAGGTCACCTAACTGTGCTTTTTTTTGGCCCAGCTTTTCTCAAAAGCCCTTCCCTCCCACCCCCAAGGTTATTTAGTAATTTGGTGGGAAGCTGAGTTTTCAAAACACTCTCCCAGGAGATGCTGTAAGCTATGCTTGTGCTGTTCATGGGCTCAGGCCATAGCACACTCCCATCAGATCTGTTAGAGGAGGCCTTCTGAATGCAAAAGAGAATGGCATGCAATGAAAGGAAAGGGCCGAGTCCTCTGCACAACCATATCAGCATGGGCCCATCGATGTCCCTCTGAAAACCTCTGGCAATGTGATCATTTGATTCTTGCGGTTTTGCCTCATCTAAATTGTCCAAAAGAGATTTCAAGAGAGAGAGCATTTATGCGCAGCAGGCATAGCCTTGGCATCTGGCTCTGTCCCCTAGACCTCGCAGGGTCCCTCTTAGCCCTATTTCCTATTTTCAGGTTACTAAAAGCTGGACTGAAAACTGAACCTCACCCTTAATTCTTTTTCCATTTTGAAGTTAGCAAGATAAATAAGTGTTGTTTTACATAAAAACTAAGCAAAATAGACAAATGTATTGAATTACCTCATAGCAAAATAAGTGTGTTTCTTTGTCACTTAATTTTTTTTTTTTGCCTAGCAAGATTTTTTTTTTTTTTTTTAATATATTGACGCCATAGGGAAAATGCTGCACTGGCTATGAAATAGAGAGAGGGCACCCCACACTGACTGCTCCAATAATGTGCACCAGTAAATATCATGCAAAAGCTCAAGGATCCTAATTCTCGAATATATAATATATTAGAAGCTAAGCTGTTGCAAAAGCACACAGAAGACTTCTCTGAACCTTCGTAAATTCTTATGCTTTAAATTAGAAATAAAATAGTCTCTTTTTCATTAGTGGCGAAAATGATAGGTCTTAGCAGTGCCTAATACTCAGTTCATTCCAAATAGTAGCAAATTTCTACATATTCACTGCATATATTTTATTGCTGTAATTTGTGGTTCTCCCAAGCAGAATAATATTTTTATTTCACAGAATATACCAGTGCAAGTTAAAGGTCTCGGATGTATTCCTTTAAAGTGACAGTTCATTCCAGCTAGGTCCCTGCTTTATATCAGTACTTACTCATTAAAAAATAAGTATAAAATATGTCATCCTTCCTAGTCCCAGATTCAAACAGTGGGGAGCCAAATCCCGAAACCCATGAAGTGTTCTCTCTTCCACACTTGGGCTCAGAGCATTCATCTGTGGCAAGCTACTCTCCCTTAATACATTTACCTGCATGCTCGGTTAAGTAAATACACCCCAGTGCCAACCTGTCAAGGGTCCGCTTGTGTGGCAGCCTAAGCTGGTGGCAGGCTGTCTTGCCGCAGCCTTGCCGAGAGCACTGCAGAGACTCCCGGCTTCATTTCTGCTTCTTGGTCAGCTCTGCAAATACGTGAGGGTTTTCTTCACTGTTTGGTAGGTAGTGCTTGGCGTGGCAGGGAGACAAGTGAAACAGGTGAGGAAGATGCTTGTGCACAGCAGAGAGATTTGCTTAGCTGGGGTTTGAGGACACCCTAACATTCAGCCAAACCAGCACATTTAATGTTACCTTCTGGTCCAGGTTGTCTCTTGAGGAGGCAACTATGCCTGTCTGTCTTGCACTGCACAGGCGTGCACACAATCTCTCCCATCTCCCTGGCACTTCTGGAACGTGAACTGGGGAGAAGGCACGGGAGCCTTTCACAGTTCGGCAAGGCATGATCTCCTCTGAAACATCTGCCTCTCAGCTGACATTTTGTTGACTCTGAGTACTGAGAGCTGGAGCAAAAGAGAAGATGAAATGAAGACTCCTAAGCAGTCTTCTGCAATACTTGCTTTAGCAGGTTGTAGATGGGATGTGAGTGTCAGACTACTGCAGAATCGTTTCTTTAGAGTGTTTTGGGAATGTGCCTCAAAGTGTAAGCTACGCCAGTATCTTTGTGTTACACATGTGAGCATATGTGTGTGTGACACATGCTTGGGTTAATTATTTAAATCTTAAAATGTTGGAAGTTACTCCTCTGCATATGAGTGCGCATATGTGCGTGCACACACATACAGCACACTTGCGTTAATTACTTAAACCTAAAAATGCTAGAAGTCACGCCTTGAATCTTTTTTATTATTATTTTTTTAAATAGCAGGTGTTATTAAAATTTACACCAGACTGTGAAATCTTCTTCCAAAGGACCAGTTCCTGAAGAAGTCTAATGACTCCTTCCCCTGCTCTTCACTTGCTCTCCAAAGTGGTCGTGGTAAAATCCCACCTCTCCAGCTGCTTTGTAGGTGTTCCCCCAATTCAGAGAGGAGAAAACAAATGTGTTGGTTTGTTGTTTGGCTGTGTGGGAATCCTTTTCCAATTTTGATTGGCATTTTACTACAGCATCCAGTTGGAAACATTTAAGAATAAGTACTATTGAGAGAGGTAATTGATTCAAAATCCTTCCTTACCATTTTCTCAATAGCTAAAAAGGAGCGGTGTTTTACCTACCAAAGCGTTATTAAAGGAAACTCAGCCATAGCAGCCGGTGTCAGCAATATGCCTTGCAATCAAACAAGAAATATGGTAGATACTCCAAGACATGAGATAACTGCCAAGGCTTATTGCAGAGCAAAGAGCTTTTCAAAAAATGTTTTCTCTAAAGAGCATCAGATTTCACTCACTTCTCACAGCACAGACATGCCTTGGCAATCATGATTAGCCTCATTTGGGCCTGTGGAATCCATTATTTTATAGCTAGTCTCATAGCTGGCAGGATGACAAACAGTTTATTCCTCTTTGGAGAGAAATTGGACCAAAAGACACAGAGCCTTAATTCAGCATTCCCCCACCTAAGACATTGTTCCCTTCCCGCTTACTGCTTAAGGCAAGACACCTAATGTTTGCCTTGATGGCTCTGTCAGGCTCTTGACATCCCAAATTTATCTCATGGCTGGATGAGGACAAATCTTTAATGAACTTCAGACTTTTGTTCCTTTTAAAGTCAGGCAAGGAGGGTTTACAATTCATCTAGCAAGGCAGATATAAAGAGCTATGCAAATAATAATTATTCTTAATTAGCTACATTTGCCTAGTTGCCAAGTGATCTTTCCATGCATTTGACATCCCAGGAGGAGGAAGAACCGGGGTGGTTATCTAGGTCTGTTTACCCGACCCGGTTAGATGTGGGCTGAATGACCAAGGGGAGTAAGACCTAGACTCCAACTTGCTTACAAGAGCTCTCTGGGGTTAGATTTTACCAGGCAAGGTTATTTCCCAAACAGCTGTTTCATTGTGGGGTTTTAACCATTCTGTCGGTCTGTCTCTCTGTGCCCCATCTCTGAGCACTCCTGGGCTGAGCTGGCAGCACTGGTAATTAAGTTTAATGTAGGCTCCTGCCCTGGAAAGCCGCACTCACAGCCCTGGAGGATCAAACGCTGCTGCCAGCACCTCTTGGTCCATCTCTACATGCACAGAAGCCTTTCTTGATGGAGGAGCGCAGCATCTTGGTACTCATTTTGTGCCCAGGCATTTTCCAGAGGGACACCATTAAATAAACGTTCTCGGAAAGTGCTTGGCTATCTTTCTTTTTTTCCTTTTTAGACCTGGAGCTGTAAGTAATGCACAGTAATGCCTCTCTCCCCTCTTATAAAGGAGCTCACAGCCTGGATGAGGTTTAATTCACTCCTCCATTGGAGGGACCGGTTCTCCACATCTTGCTTGTCCTAGCTGCAGGGCTATGTTGCAAAAGTTGGTGGGTGCTCAGCATCAGGCTGCTGCACTGGCAGCAGGAGCCAGCTACAGAAAAAGCACTGCAGAGGGTCAGCCCTGCAGTGCTTACCTCCCTTTCTGGATCTGTGCTTTCACTTTTCTTCTTTTTTTTTTCCCCTCTTTTGTGTTGTGGTTTTTTCTTTTTTTTTTTTTTTTTTTTTTTTTTTTTTTTTTTTTTTTATTATGGGAGAATGTTGTCCAGGTGGCTGATTTTGCTGTAATTCAATGGCAGCTCACTCATCTGCTGTTGTGCTGGAAACAATAAGAGGCCAACTGCCAATGAAAGTTTGGCTGAATGACTTGTAGCCATAATTGAATTTTACACAGTACTTGTACAGTCCTTTCCTCCCGCCCTCATGCTAACTCATCTTGCTGCTTCTTTTTAATAGACGAATTTAAAAAGAAAATTCTGGTGCACAACAAGTTGAGAGAGTTGCAGTGAATTAAAAAGTTACTGCTGTTTTTTTTATAAACTGGTGACAACAGGGGCATGTGCTACTGGCCATAGGGTCACAGCAGAAGTCTGCCCAGCTCATTTTACTGCTTGTGATGGTGGTGAGCAGTGGCCAGTGCTCTGATGAACACTTTGAGTAGCATAAACAACTTTTTTGTTTCCCGAATTCAGGGATGAATTGTTTTTTTCAGGTTGCTTTATCTCTGAAATGGTGCTTTAAACATAAAATCTCATCTACAGCGGAGATTTATACACATTAAAAAAATCAGGTATTTCTTCTGAAGATGAACTCTGAATATAACAATACTTGCTGCTTTTTTTTTTTTCCACTGCACTATATTTCAGGATTCATTATACCTTAAGTGAATTATTCTTACTTAAGCAAAAAATATTTACCTCTTGGAATAATACATTTAGAAGTGCAGTGCAATCACATTTAGTATCTGCTGAAGATGATGAAGTGTCTGCTTCTTCAGAGAAGCCAGTCACTGTGACTGCCACCTGGAGTAATAACAAGAGGAGAGAGGCAAAGAAATTTCTAATAATATAAATTATTCACGTAATTTTTGGAAATCCAAATGTTTGAAAAACCACTGAGAACCATCTCACTGATCTCTGCTCTGCACAACGCCGTCAGCTCTTGCAGGGCCAGACACATAGCAGGGATTTTCATAGAATCGTAGAATCATTTAGGTTGGAAAAGACCTTTAAGATCATCGAGTCCAACCATCAACCATGCCCACTAAACCATGTCCTGAAGTGCCTTGTCTACATGCTTTTTGAATACCTCCAGGTGAGGGGCAGCCTCACCAGTGCCGAGTACGGGGGGATGATCACTTCCCTGCTCCTGCTGGCCACACTGTTTCTGATAGAGGCCAGGATGCCGTTGGCCTTCTTGGCCACCTGGGCACACTGCTGGCTCATATTTAGCTGATTGTCAACCAGCACCCCCCGGTCCTTTTCTGCCCGGCAGCTTTCCAGCCACTCTTCTCCAAGCCTGTAGCATTGCATGGGGTTGTTGTGACCCAAGTGCAGAAGCCGGCACTTGGCCTTGTTGAACCTCATACAATTGGCCTCGGCCCATCGATCCAGCCTGTCCAGATCCCTCTGCAGAGCCTTCCTACCCTTGAGCAGATCAACCCTCCCTCCCAACTTGGCATCATCTGCAAACTTACTGAGGGCACACTCAATCCCCTCATCCAGATCATTGATAAAGATATTAAAGAGAACCGACCCCAGTACTGAGCCCTGGGGAACACCACTTGTGACCGGCCACCAACCGGATTTAACTCCATTCACCACAACCCTCTGGGCTTGTCCATCCAGTCAGTTTTTCACCCAGCAAAGTGTACACTTGTCTAGGCCATGTGCTGCCAGCTTCTCGAGGAGTATGCTGTGAGAGAGTGTCAAAGACCTTACTGAAGTCCAGGTAGACAACATCCACAGCCTCCCCCTCATCCACTAGGCGGGTCACCTGGTCATGGAAGGAGATGAGGTTGGTCAAGCATTTGCTTCTTAATCCCAAAGTTTCATTGGTTTTCTACATGACTGATTTTTTTTTTTTCTCTGTAACAAAATATTTAAAGGCATAATTTTTTGTGTGCTTTGGTACCTAAAACCAGGAAATATGGTCATAATATTTAAGATCCTAGAAAATTGGCCTCGAGGGGGCAGCACCATGGAAAACCAATTGTTATTTCTTCAGTTTGGGAGAGAGTCCATGTGAAGACTCGGGCTTCTGATGACTGTCATTCATTATATGTATGTCTTCCTCCCAAAATAGCCTGAAGTTTGATCTATAATACACAAGGCAATTTTGTAGGAAACTGTAACTTTTTTCATCTCACAGAAACCTTTAGTGGACAAGAGTTAATGTATATTAGTGGTTTCCTGGGTCCTGATGACTGTAAGTTACACTGACAGGTGTTTTAACATTAATAATCCTTAGTATTATTTTAGTGAACATTATTAAATTTAGTTATTATGTATTAAAAAGCAGGCTGAAAGCACTGACATTTTAAGGAAACCCAAATTAATGGTTTGAAAGGTTTCACAAATTTATCAGATGAATGGAAATCTAAGGGAAAAAAAATCCACTTATAAAAAATGACAGCTTTGATTTCTGCAAATCTATAGATACCATATTTAAGGATCTACTTTAGGTTATGGTTCATGAAAGCATTTATGGATTATTGACATTTCCAATCTCCATACTTCACAGTGAAATTAATTAGGAGGCGATAATTTTGGGAATGTGTTACATGAAGCCATTGTAATGCAAGGTACTTGTAGAGCACCTTCATTTGCTGATTCCTGGGTATTCTATGAAAAATGTAATTTGGAAACAGAGCAAGTGAGATTATTCCTCCTTTTTATTAAATAAAGGATTAGCACTTCATATGCTGTAAAAGGCAAACATTTCTCCTGTGCAATAAATCAAGATTTTTTTTCCTAGCTTAATGGGAGGGAGTATAATGTGCATACACAGGTACATACAGTCAAGAAGAGGGAAGTACTCTGTTTATTGAAACCTTAAATTTTCTTGGAAATATAAATAATGTTACAGACTAAGTGGGTCCCACCATTATAATAATTTAAACCTAAACAAACTTTAAAACTTAGCTTGCAGAATAGTTTTGGTCTGGTGGAGAACTGCGACAGAGAGGCTCAAAGTTGCCTGTGGTTCTTTCATAACAGAAATTGGCAGCAGCAAGAAAGTTAATTCATGGCAATATAATTGATAAGAACTATTTCTTCATTCCTCTGGCTGGAGAATGAAAGTCTGAGCACTTTACATTCAAGCATCAGGTTGCTCTTGGACTGCAAAGCCAGGTAACGTTAAAGGAGTCTGTTCTCCATTTAAATGCATGTACATGCCTGCCATCGGCACAAGTGGAAGATCCCCCAGGTAAAGCAGTGGCGGGCCACAAAGTGCAATCTGTTATGTATTTATTTGTTGTACCTTGCCAAAGGAAGCTGACATTGTTCTTGCTCTAAAAAGGAAGGGAAATGATTTCTAGAAAACCTGTCATGTTGAGGGGAAAAAAAGTAAAAATTAAAAATCATAGTAAAGTGGGATTAGGTGGCAAAAATGTGAAGATAGCAACAGCATGTATTTGAAAAGTAGTCTTAGAAAACCTAGTTCTTCCATTTTCTGTGCTTGTTCCTGAGCCAAGACCCAAGAGGGCTTCCCCTGTTGCATGTTAAAACTTCTCACATTAAAAGCTCATAAAATGAGTGCTTCACTGGGGCTAATGGGACCGGAGCTATATTCTGGCTTGGGGACAGCTTGATGCAGAGGGTGGGGACAGAGGCTGGTCACCGTGTCTTCTGTAGCAAGGACAGTTGCAATGAAGGAACTGAGACCAAAGACTACTACCTTGCTTTTGCTTTTCCTTTGCCTAGAGGCAAAATGTCATCTGATCTGCTGGCCAGAGCTTGCTGCAGTGGATGTGGCTGGGTTCCTGTTATTAGGACATCTGGGGTCCAGCTACCACACACCTGCACTACAGTGGGACCCCAGGCTTTCCTAGAAGGAGTGGGTGGATGAGAGAAATGGTGCCATGTGCTTTGGTTTGCGTCTGTGCTGCACGGAATGAGTGCTGAGCTTGGCTATGTGGTCTCTTTTGTCATTTTAATTATGTGTCAGGAGAAGAAAATGACGCAGAGATGGATACTTCTGCAGTATTTTGAAATTTAGGTTGCCAGAACAGCTTGTGTCATATAAATGCTGAGCTAGCTCTATAACCGTTGTGGCAAACCATATGTGGGTGTTTGAGTGTGTTTTAAGCACAAATTAATAAAAGAAGAGTATTTTCACATTTTTTGTATTTTAATGGGTCTTTGAGCAACCTGATCTAGTGGAAGGTGTCCCTGCCCATGGCAGGGGGTTTGGAACTAGATGATCTTTAAGGTCCCTTCCAACCCAAACCATTCTATGATTCTACAATTCTATGATTTTTATTCCCTGGGTTTAGATACATTTATTTTTGATCTGCTGCTGCAGAGTCCAGCTTTCCTCCAACTGTGCTTCCCCATCGGGATCTGTCTATGTACCACCTGTGCTTCCCAACGGTAGAGCACTGTGAGTTTGAAATGCGTACAGGTGTTATCCTCTTTAGCCTCGCTGGCTGGGTGCTGGGATGGGGAAGCAGAGGGACTTCTGCAGTATCTGTGCCCCACTCTCATGGTGCCTCTGATCTGTCAACTGCTGCATTTCCTCGGGGACCTGAACCACTTTCTTAAATTTTAGATCATAGAATCATAGAATCATTTAGGTTGGAAAAGACCTTTAAGTTATCATCGAGTCCAACCATCAACCATGCCCACTAAACCATGTCCTGAAGTGCCTTGTCTACGTGCTTTTTTAATACCTCCAGGGATGGTGACTCCATCACTTCCCTGGGCAGCCTGTTCCAATGCCTGACAACCCTTTCGGTCAAGAAATGTTTCCTAATATCCAATCTAAACCTCCCCTGCCGCAACGTGAGGCCATTTCCTCTCGTCCTGTCAGCAACCAGGACCCAGCACTTGGCCTTGTTGAACCTCATACAATTGGCCTCGGCCCATCGATCCAGCCTGTCCAGATCCCTCTGCAGAGCCTTCCTTCCCTCGAGCAGATCAACCCTCCCTCCCAACTTGGCATCATCTGCAAACTTACTGAGGGTGCACTCAATCCCCTCATCCAATGTTGATGTTGGGAAGAGAAACTGCTTAGGAACTCATGTACCCTATTACTATTAGCATGACTGGGAATACATCCTACCCAACAGCAGATTTTCCTACACCCTAGAGGGCAGAGTTTATCTAGTACTGACTACAGGATCCTGTTGTCAATGATCTGCCATGCTGGATGTGCTGTGAACCTAATGCTGCCCCTGCCTGTGTATTGCCTAGTTGCCTAGACTACTGATTTCTATTGCGATAGCTAAAAGGAAGACTGTTATTGACATGTGCTTTGGTGCCCTGAATTTTGAACGCATTTCTTGTTTATTTTAACCTTCTTTTAGTAGAGGAAGACCAAGACTCCAGCACCCAGCCATGTCTTCAAAAAAGAAGAGTGCCTTCATCTCTAAGCAGGCTCTATGCAAGCATGCTTTGGGGTGCCTTGTAGGTTTGCAGCTTCCCAAACGTGTACCTGTTCAACCTAAAACCCACAGATGGGGTGTGTGTGTTGGGGAGAAACATGTAAATTGGGAGAGCTCTCTATGGGTGCTATAGGGAACCCCTCAAATCAACGGTTAAGAGAGTTGTACGTGCTTTGCTGTTGGCACAAGGCTGGGCAAGGAGCTTGGGGTCTAGGGATAAGAGAAAGAAAGAAAAGGCTGTAGATCCCAGACCATGCTTGTATGAGGAGCCCTGGTGCAAGGCAACTTCCAGACTTTGTTTTATCATTAGAGGGATCTCAATGCTCGAGTCCAGCAGAACAGGGCTCATGGCCAAGTGGTGAGTCAGCTATTTGATGGTCACCTTCTTGCACCAAGGTCATGTGTCGGGGCAGGACACACGGCCAGTGCTGTGCCATCTGAGGATGTTTCTCCCTAGTTGGTTCCCCAGAGCCATAACTGCTTTTCGGCTTCACCTCCCCACACATCCGGTCAAGCTGGCTGGTGGAGGCAAGATGCAGTGGTTAGCCATGTCTGGCATGAAGCACCCTCAGCATGGCTGAGACACTGCATGTTGTGCTACTACGGACAGCCTCAAACCCCTGGTTTTTTTGTCCTTCTATTTTGTCATTGACTATGTGTTTAACGCTATATTAAATTGTTTGACCAGTGAAGGACAGGAACAGGGAGTGGATGTCACTCATTCTGCTATTAAACATCTGTCCTGAAAAAAACCAACTGGCAAAGTACAGGGCACAACTTTGTACTTATTTTTGCAATTGCCTTTTAACATGTCCCCTACTCAGATCATTTTTTTCCAGGAGTTTTGTGCTCCTGTTGTGGCTTTGAAGCAGTGCCGGGGAGAGAGCTCTCTACAGGACTCTACCACTTCGTGCTTGTGCCTTAAAATAGTTGTGTGCAACTCAATATGGTGGTAAGAAAATGAGCAGTTAACATTGTTCAAGTGTTAATTGTGCCAGAAATTAAAAGTGTATTTACAGAGCCTCAACCCAGCAGTACTAAGAGCATTTAATTAATTTGTTTGTGTGATTTCTTTGAATAGGTGACAGGAATCTGCCTGATCACTTGGCCCTAGGCACAGCGGGGGTAGGCTATAGCAGCTGATGATTGCACATCGGCCTCAGTTTTTATTCCATCCGAAGAAACAGGAGAAAATCAGATCATGTGGAAAGTCTTGTTTGTAACTCCCCTCAGACCTGGCAAGTGGTTCTTGATTTCCTTTGGGCCTCTGGCATTGTTGAAGGCAATGGCACTGGCCTGCAACTGGCGTAGGAAATTGAGGTGAAATACCCTTGTTCTGCTCCATTGCAGCAATAGCAGCAGTGGAAGATCTCACTGTAAGAGAAATAACTGTGTATGCTTGCTTTTTCTGTAGATCCCTGTAGGAAGGTAAGGTGCCTCCTGCCCTCTAAGCAGTATTTAAATTCTATGGACTGGCACAGTCATTGCACAGATATAAAATTGTCTGTAATTGGGCAAAATGTTAAAAATTCTTCCAATACTTTTTGAAGACCGTTTTTCAGTGATATGTTGCATAATTGAAGGGATAATCAGACCCTAATTACACTGTTCCTTTTAATATGGCTCAATGAGCAAAATCCTCCAAGCTTCCCATGCAACCTATTCAAATAATATGATGTCCCAATATAAGCTGAGTAATTATTGAAATTCAAAAGCATTAAGTCTTAAATCAGCAGGAGGCAAATGCATATTTGGGATACATACAATGGAAAGCACCATGCAGGAGGTCACCACAACACGTACTGTGTCTGGACTTACAAGAGAGCTGGATATGGCACTGACCGCTAATAACACCTACGAACTATTCAGGATAAGGGTAATCAATGCTGCAGGTCCCTCAGCTCAGCTGGTCGCGAATATGTTATCTCCTGCAGAAGCTTCTCTCTTCCTGCTTGCAATATCACGTTGTTGTTCAAGTGCATTACAAAAGCTTTTGCTCATTTGGAAACGTAAATTACTGCCTTCTATGGTGCCAGAGGTGCAGTATACCATCAGCCAGAAGAATCAGTGTGAAGCCATACATTTGGGGATCTGTCATGTTGCTTTCTTGCTTTTGCCAGGGACAGTTAATGTTTTTCTGAATACCTTACTTAACTGCGGCCAATCACAGCCTGGGACAGGGACAGCAGTTGCTGTGTGGGTTTCTCCAGTTGCTGGGTCCGGTGCCTTTTAATCTTGCTGGCTCTTTCCCTTGCAAAACCAGGTGCTTGCACTGAAATGCATTGTCTCTGCTCCCTAGAGCCCTGAGAGCCACATGGTGAAAACATTTGCCTTTAACCTTAACCTGCTATGAGGTAGAAAGGAGCCTGGATTTAAGCCCAGGTGAAAAAGACTGTTTAAGTTTGGAAACCTTCATTTTGGGAGCAGCAGTTGGCTCCGGATGTACGCCTCCCTGCACAGCAAAGTGCAGATCCACATGTCTAGCCAATGCATTTGCAGTCTTACCCTGAAATCGTTCTTCCATTGAGCCTGCAGTTTCCCATCCAAATGAATGAGACTTTTGAATGCAAAGGGGTTTGCAGTCCCAGCACCGGAGGACAGTCATTTGGCAAGTGTCTCAGTCTGGAAGGGGCCGAAGTGAACTCTGGGCAAGCAAAAACAAAGAGCACGTGCATACCTTTGCATTCCTGTCTCGCTTCTCTGAACAGAGATCTCTTAGCTGTCAAAACCATACTGTTTTGTTGGCAAGTTCTCACTTCTCCCTCAATGATATTTTATGGGGCCTGTCTTCTGCACCTTTGGGGAAGAGGCCTTGCAGAACCAGCATACCCCGGGGCTGCGAGTCAGAGGCTGTTTGGGGCCCCACCACGCTGGAAGAAGAAGGCATCTGTGCCACAACTGCAGGGGGCTGTAGGATGAGGGCTGCCAAGGCCTCTCGCAGGAGGTTGTTAGCTATAGAAACTGTTACTGAGCATTTAGCAATTAATACAAGCACTGCATTTATTTATTCTGACTGCAAGGGGCTTTGTCTGAAGGGACGCAGTCTCGTCAGCAGCATTATTATGCATGGTGAATAATTCACATAAAAATTTCCAGCAAGTTCTGGGGTTGGGCTTTTTA
The DNA here is from genome assembly GCA_013401275.1 of Pandion haliaetus. Taxonomy (NCBI): domain Eukaryota; kingdom Metazoa; phylum Chordata; class Aves; order Accipitriformes; family Pandionidae; genus Pandion; species Pandion haliaetus. The sequence continues at coordinate 47,942 of VYZV01005526.1, read as the reverse complement.
AATAGTGCTTAGATATTTTTAATGCGTTGACACTGTAAGTCTTCAGGATCTTATAAATCATATAAGTATTACAATATTTTAACTGGTTTTTGTTTCCAATTCCTACTAAAGCTTGTTTCTCCAAGACATAGGACAGGACTCTACGGGCATCTACCAGTGTGCTTCATTTGACTCGCCTAAGTTCCGTATTAGTGCCATAAGGGAATATATTCATGTCATAAGGAATATTCTCCTGCTTAAAGCAGGGGTCCCTGTTTCACAGGATTTTGGTGAAATGCATGAAGATGTATATTCTATAAAGTTTCTCCCTGGAGTTTTTATTCTATATATAAATCCGTATCAGTCATATTTCAGTGTATGGGCGTGTTATTTTGCTCTATGAAACTAGTCCAAGGCTGCTGCTGATGAGGTATCTCAAATAGCTCAGGGGACTTGGGATGTCCCAGGTATTGGGGTTTTTTTTCCTTCTTAAAAATTTTTGTAAAGTTAAAATTTATCTGTATTTTGTTCAGCTTGTCTGCATATTATCCAGTGTATATCCCAGGAAAGGCTTTATACATATATATAAAATGTTCACATACTAAAGTAAATTAATAAAGCTTCCTTTTCATATGAAAGAGGTAAAGAAAAGTACCTGGCCAATACAGTACCATTAATCTATTCTCTTTTCTCCTTTCTCTCTTTACCTCTCTCTCTACAATAGAAGTGGAACAAAAAGGTAATTAAATACCTTTCAAATTATATATATATTACTTATGTATAGGCTAAGTTATTTAACAGTTTAACGTTTTAGTTGAAATACTTTGTCATTAATTCTCACTACTTTTTTGTTAAAGTTTATTTAGTATCTCTGCTGCTCAACTTCACCAGATAACTCATTTTTGCTGAAAAGTTTTTACCAGTGCCACTTTTTTTCACTAAATTCCTATTCAAAGGTTTAGATAACTCACTCTTTTCCTGCCCTAAAGAATTTGGAAAGTGTGCATACATACGTATGTGCATAAGTATATCTAATTATGCCATAAAAGCCTCTTGGAAATGGAACCCCATTATCAGCAACTCTAGGTGGTTACTTAGACTCCAGTAGAGCAATATACTTTTACACCAGTTACTAAATCTAACTTTCCTCCTGCCTCGCTCTCCAGAGAATATTACCAATTTCTGCATTTCCAAAAATAATTGGTTACGCTCCAAGCAGGGAGTACGAACATGGGATCCCATCTGCCATCCCCACGCTACCAGAAGCGTCTGGTGGGGTACCTCTTCACACCTCCCTGCTGCCCATCCTGTCATCATGGTTATTGTACTCCTGCTCACGGAGATAAGCATTACAAATAAGCAAAACATATTCTCCCCCCGAAGCGTGTGCAGCACCTCCAGGTCAGGAGGGTGCTACAGGGGATGACAAGGGCCAAGCGAGCCAGTTTTGCTCCGCAGCATCCCTCCTTTTGTCTCCCCATCCAGCTGGCCGGCCTCTTGGCACTGGTGTCTCTGTGATGCCAAGGTCAGCTGGGTGCCGGCTGAGCCTCCTCCCAGGCGCTGGGCATGCCGTGGCCCCTCTCAGCCCCGCCGAAGTCTGAGCAGCAAAGCACCCCGGTTAGTCAAACTGCTCCTCTGTGCTCCTCTCATGTAACAATAGAAGGTATATGTTTTTAAGTTTGAATTACTACTATATTTAACAGGACATTTTTTAACTGATTAAAATCTAGACCTTGGGTGCCTCTCCAGTGAACTTTATTCTTTTCCTTCCTTCTTTCCTTTCTTCCTTCCTTCCTTCCTTCCTTGTCTTTTCCTTTCAGCATCCATACGTCATTCGTTTTTAATTGTGTGGACTGCATGTTTCGTGTGTCCTGTAGCAGTTTTGAAAGCCTCATTTCTAGTTGTACTGCAGATCTGTAGATGGGTGTTCCCCCCCGACTCCCTTTGCTTTAAACATTAAGGGATTCGCCTCTGCTTTGCTATTGGTACCCTTTAAATATTTAATATTGCTTGGGCTGTAAGGATGGGAATTTCTTTCTCTTATTTCCATTTCTAGGCCACTCTTCTGTGGGCTTTTCAAATAAATATGTGGATCAATTCCTCGGGAGTTTACCCCTTCACCTAGTAGGTACAGATTCACTACAGAATATAATCTGGAAATACAAACCCAGAAATCCTTTGGGGGCACATATTCATTTCAGAGTTTACAAAGGCGAGTGGTCCAAGTAAGTACACCTGTAAAAACAGATTTGAAAAGCAGTAAGAAAATGAGCCACAGCTGATAGAAAAAGCAGGAAAAAAAAAAAAAAATCTGTTCGGAGGAGCAAATCTTGTTCTAGAGGCATGGCCAGTGGGAAGGCTAGTCTCCAGCTACAAGGCATTGCTCTTGGGTTTCCTCTGATTCTGAGTGTCCTCTGCTCCAGAACTAGAAGCTGTTGAGATGTTTGAGCCAACCACCCCCAGACAGTCATTAACTTTGTTTATTTGTTTTAAATTCTTTTCCCCTCCGACAGTTTTTCTTTGCCCTGGACTGCTAAAAGGAGTATACCAGAGCGAACACTTATTCGAATCTGACCACCAGTCTGGTGCCTGGTGCAAGGACCCTCTGCAGGCATCCGATAAGATCTACTACATGCCTTGGACACCGTACCGGACAGACACACTGACGGAGTACTCCTCCAAGGACGACTTCATTGCTGGGAGGCCAACCACAACATACAAACTCCCGCACCGGGTGGACGGCACGGGGTTCGTGGTGTACGATGGGGCTTTGTTCTTCAACAAGGAACGAACCAGGAACATAGTCAAGTTTGACTTGCGGACAAGGATAAAAAGCGGGGAGGCTATCATAGCTAATGCAAATTACCATGACACCTCTCCCTACCGCTGGGGAGGCAAGTCTGATATAGACCTGGCTGTGGATGAGAATGGGCTGTGGGTAATCTATGCAACAGAACAAAATAATGGCAAAATAGTCATTAGCCAGTTAAACCCGTACACATTAAGGATTGAAGGGACGTGGGATACTGCCTATGACAAGAGGTCAGCTTCTAACGCCTTCATGATCTGTGGGATTTTGTATGTGGTGAAGTCTGTGTATGAAGATGACGACAATGAAGCCACAGGGAATAAAATAGACTACATATATAACACTGACCAAAGCAAGGATAGCATGGTGGATGTGCCCTTTCCAAACTCCTACCAGTACATTGCTGCTGTGGATTATAATCCCCGGGACAACCTCCTTTACGTATGGAACAACTATCACGTCGTGAAATATTCCTTGGATTTTGGCCCACTGGACAGCAGAGCAGGTAAGGGTTTTAATACCGAGCCAAAATCTGAATTGGGCTTTCTATTTTTCTTGCAGATAGGGTGTAAAATTGAAGTACAGTCCTGTTTTACTGATCTGCCTGTGTTTCTGTAAATTAAGCCCCACTGTAAGACCTATGATGAATATTAAGACATTAATATATGCAGAATAATTTTTTTTAATCTTAGCTTGAAATGAAATGGAGAAAGGAATGTGCTACCCGTAACTAACCTGAAACACTCTCCAAATGTCCATGCTCTTGCTCGCATCACAGGGATAGCACTCCTCTCCTTAATTGAGTTTTCCTCTGTACATCAGATCATCTTCTTTTCTGCAGGAATTTTGGCAAAACAAACTATGGAAGATACTGTCGCTGCAAACAGCCACGGGAAAACTACCAGCCAGTTTAGATGATCATTCCATTAAGCTGGGGGAGTTTGGGCTGTTTAGAGAAGCCAATGCTAATTGGCTTTTATGAGCATATACCCTCCCACAAGTGTGTGTCTAGAGTCAGGAGGGGAATCGACAACAAAATCCTTCAAATTGTTGGTTTCTTCTCTTTAAAGTTGCCCTTTTTTTTAAAGCATTTCATGACTTACTATACTTTCTCTAAGAGAGGAGCATGTGGTCCCCAGATGATTCCCAGCTTTTCTACCTTTTTTCCTGTTAGAAATTATGCGAGTGATTACTTAGTTGGGTTGTATTCCCTTAACTTTACCAACTTCTTCATCATTTTGCAGGTATTATGTTCACACTTGCCACTTTATTAGTAACATTACTTAGCCTAGATTGTGGTCAAACTCATATGACAGTGCAAGAATTTCCAAACAGTGTTTGCTCAGTCATTTTCAAATGGCTACTGCTGTACACGACATAGTCACAGTTATCAGGTAGTTCGTGTGGTGGACTGTGTACTTCAGAAAGGCTGAAAAAGAGGAAAGGAAGAATTAATTTAATTTGGAGAGTAAACTTTTTGATTTGTAACATGGCTGGTCCCAAAACACTCTTTTTTCTTAATAAGAAACTCAGAAGTGAATGAGTGGATTCAGGGCTTCATATTGCAACAGAGAAGTTGAGAGGTTTCTGTTGCTGAGCTTTTCTTTTTCTTTTCCTGTGTGCAGCCTGTTACCCGTATAAAAAATGGATCAAGAGATGCTGAAAGAAACTGTGGATATGAAAATCTAGGGAGTGGTGGAATAAAAGTGGTAAAACGGCAGTGAATTTTTCATTTTTATATAAAAATGTAAGGAAGAGGAGAAGGAAATCTTGAAGAGGCAGATGAACAAAACTGAGTGACTGTTAAGAGAGGAACAGGGATGTTTTCAATGATGTTGACCTCTGCAAGATCTCAAATGAGCGAAAAATGAAGTAATACTTCTCATTCTCCCAACTTAATGATGACCGTGTACTTTCTGAGTGGTGGAGTGAAGCAGAGCAATTTGTGAGCGATTGCTTATCCCTGAGGAGTGAAAATCAATTGCATCCCTTCTATTTCACAGTTTCCTTTCTTTCCAGTGAATTGTTTTCAGGTATTACAGAGTACTCTCTGCTGCCACTTTTTCAGATGGTGACCGTTGTCAGTAATAGCATCTTTAATTAAAAAAAAGCCATAATCAGTGAAAAACTGAAATTTTGTACTTTCCTATAGAAAAGGAAATGGTTCTCCCCTTTTTCCCAGTCTAAGCTAGGGAGATGGGAGAGCAGGTTAAAACCTTGCAGAGGGCTGAAAGTCTTTGCAGTGTAAGGATTTGATTTGTCCTTCTGTCACTCTGATTTGAAGCCCCTTCAATTTCTCTCATGTTTGGATGAGAATTTAAAAACACCCAGTGCCTAAGATGGAAAGCTGAAGCAGTTTTTGGCTTTGGGTGGTGGACATGAGAGGGTTAATCTGGTGTCAGGGAATCTGGTGAGCCTTCTCTGATGTTCCTTTCGTGCAATTTTTTGATAGCTTTGTAATGTGGGCACTAAGCTGAATTTTACATGCATTTCTCTTCTCTGAAAATTGCTGGGATTTCTTTTTTGGCAGAAATGCATAAGGATCACGTTACAGGTTTAGATCCTATTTTACAGGTTTAGAGGACTTTTGAGAGGATTGCTCTGATAGCAAGTGGAAACCTCAGTAAGACAGCTCGAATGGGCCAAGGCATTTCAAAGTGAAGAAAAATACCTTTGTGAAGGGAGTTTACTGCTCCATTACCTGCACAGCCTGATTAGTGGGAACGTTATTTTATGAGTCAGTCAAAGAGAAGCACTGATTTTGAATTGAATAGGTGAGCAAACATTTGCCTGACGCCAGGGGTTTTTGCAGAGAGGAGCCAAGAGACCAGGTCTGCATGACCCTTTCTCTTCCAAGTTCAGTGCAACACATTTTCTGGTTAGCACCAAATTTCATGCTACATTGCTTTATATATAATACTAAATATATGGCTGGCTTAAACCCAGCCTCTCCACCAAAGAGCAGAACAGGAGCTGATGCAACACTAGGAAAGCAGTGAAGACCCAGGGTATTTTTTTTGGTTATTAGTTATTTATTGTTTTACAGAATGGATTGTTGATACGTGTTTTCTCTCTTCTCTTCCAAAATTGCCAGTGTTTCTCAGTTTAGAGCAAGGCAATGTTCAATGCAGCCATTTTCCATAGGGCTACGGTTTGAGTAGCAAAATATGTAAACATTATCTGCTTAATTAGAAAACAAAAAAAGATTATAAAATTGATGGGTTGAACAAATTGGTAGTTAAAAAACAATTAAGGGTGAAGTTTTAGGAGAAGAGCTCTTAAAACCAAAAATTGATCGTAACAAGAAAAGTGATATATTTAGCTATCTAAATAGCCAGTAGCATATTTGAAACATACTTGAACTCTTGAGTATCAAACACTTCAAGGATATCTGAAATAAAAAACAGGTACTGGGAGCTCCAGTTCACTTAGACTCAAACATTTTCAGTCTTTTCCGAAACCGTCCAGGGAAAATGGGAGGAAGCAGTATTCGCTTAGCTTACAGAAAAGGCAGGGATCACATCCTCTCGCTCTTCACAGTGCTTAAACACTTTGTGTGAGCTTTAATTAAAGGTCTGTTTGTGCATGTGGGTTTGGAACATATTTGAGTTCTTCACTGTCACAGAGCTTCTCTCACCCACTGTTTAAAAAAATGAGGTTTTACTCCTCAGAGGAAATGAATATCAAAACCTGGAGAGCTCAGCTTCTGTAGCAGCTGAAGGAACCAGGGAAGATGAAATATTCTGAAGTCTTAAGTGAGGCATAAAGCTGGATTCAGCTGATGTAGAAGTAATTGAGGGCTCTTGATTGAATTAAAGCCAATTGTTCATTTTTCTCAGAAATGGGAAAAGCCGCATTTTAAGGATTTTCCACGCTCATTTTGTTTTTCCTTTTGTCTGGGGTTGTTTTCATTTATCCCAAAAGCGGTTTTGAAAGCAAACATTCCTTAGTGCCTGCAAATCCCAGGAAACCTGTCATTAATGTCTACCTTCAAGAAGTGAACTTGAAGATACCAAAAGCCTTTGAAGCATATTTTTTTTGAGCTGTTTGGCCTTAAAATGAGTTTTTTGGAGGATGCTTCTCCATAAATGCTCCTGAGCTTCTGGGTTATTTCTTTGTAGCTGCTTTTGATTTTGCTAATTTGAAGTGATCGTGAGAATAGCTCTGCAACTCTAGCAATGTTTTCCATCACATTCTTCAAGAACTTGAACCCAGAAAAGTGTTCAGGTTATTTTTTTATGTGCCCCGCTAGACATGTGCAGGGAGAGAAACGAAAGGCTGTATCAACAGAATTAAAAATTTTCCACAACCTAATCAGTCTTAATATTCACCAGAGTTACCTGTTTTAATCATCACCCACTTGTGATACAGTATGCATAAACAAATTCAAGAAAATATCAACAAATCCTCCTCTCCAAAAAGGTAAAGTGCTCCCATCCCGCTTCCCAGCGCCGTGCTGCATACAAACACGCATCTCCCGGATTTGCATCTCTGCACATCTGCAGGCTGTTGTCGCTCCTGGCTGGGCACCAGGTAGGCATTTCTGGGCAGCAGAGAGACCAGAAGAAGAAAGTTCTGTCTTTTAAATGCCTGAGGTGCCCCACACCAGCTCTGGCAGCTCTTGCGTGGGGGCTTGGGATGTGCTGGCTGAGTGTTTAGACCAGGGGTAGGGACCGGAGCCTGTCCCATAGTTTGGCAGTGAAGAAGTCCAGGAAAGAAGTTGAACCTGGTTAAGGATGCCTCTGTGCATGTCTGGGACTTGCATGTCCTGGCAAATGTTCCCAGTAACATGGAAAATACCGACCTCCTACTTTTGAGGAGATGTTTTGAATTATGTCCAGGAGACCCAGGCATTACAATATGGGGTGTACAATAGATGTATGAAGTTAATAAATACATATGCCCAATACATAAGGAAGACCGTGATATGATACAGGGTTTCTAATACAGCCTCATTGTGCCTAAGTGGCTTCTATAGATTGCATATTAACACTGTGGACTGCCAGTCCAATAATCATATGTGATATGAAGCTTCCATCCATATCTGTGATATTTTAAAAACCTCAGAGGGTGCATGTCAAACTTTTATCCTCCACATTTTGTTAAATATTGTGGGATGCTCTCTTGACATGTGATTGCAACCATTTTATTCAGTAAGGGTTGTTGGGTTTGGGTTTTTTTTTTTCCCTAAAGCAGTTTTACAATGCAGATAAGGTGAACCCTCTGTCCTTATAATATGCTAATTAAGCGCATTTGTGTCTTGGGTAAAAGATGTGGCAGTATGGTGATGAATAAGAACTTTAAACACATATGACACCTCGTTAAAATGTAATTTTCACATCATAAATCTGAGGCCTTTCCTTTGACAGCTGAGTAATGTGGATGGTGGGCAGAGGATCTTGAAGGTTTCAAAGCTGTCACGTGCTAATAGGTAGCTGAAAGTGGCTTCCCGCGCTGCTCGCCTTTAACGCCCTACATCCTTGCCTAGGAAATGCATCAAAATGGCTGCTGAATCTGAAATCCCACTTGTGCACAGGATATGTATTGCCATCGCTTTGAGATCCCATTGCGATAAGGCATGCTTAGTATGTCTGAAGTTGAATTCAGGCTGCATTTTAAAAGGCCAGCTGAGCCTTTTTGCTGAGCAGCTTCTCCTGGTGGACAAGGACCATTTTTAGGGAGCTGCTGAGTGTTTAACTGCGGCTTCTTCTGTGTTTTTCTTTTCCAGTTGCTTTCCTCCCATCTAGGAGCATCCCTAGCTCCCTTGCTCCTGTTCCTCTGCATTGCTTACAGTGACAGCTGCTGGTTGCACAGCGTTGCTGGAGGTTTTCAGAGAGATCAGTGCTTGCTTTCAGCAGCCTCTGCTAAACACGTATCGTGACTGGGGTCCTGGCTTTTATCCTCTAATATTTGCCCATATATGCATGGCCCATTTATTCTATAAATATTTCAGTCCCTTTTTGCTATTGAAGATAGAAAGACATGTCTAAGTTTGGAGGTGAAGAAAGCAGCATGTCTTTTATAACAAAGCTGGCATCTCAACCTACATTTGCTGCCAAGTCAGTACCCTAAGTTTGGAAGGACAGGAGGATATTTCACCTACCTGGGGCATGCTGGGATCCAGAATTGCATTTGTTCCCCATTTTGAGGCCTGATCTCTCCATTTTTATCCTGTTTTACATTTTCCCACTTTGTAAAGCAGTGTTTGATTAAAAAATGATAAAAAAGTATCATACCACTGGACACTTTTCTGAAATTGGGGATTTCTGCTTTTTGTCAGGAAACCTAGAGTTTGAGCTCTTTCCTCTACCTTCTCACAAAAAAAATCTGTAAAAAGTACAAGATTCCTCAGCTTCAAAACACTCCCTTTGTGGAGCATTTCATAAATATTAATACTGTTTGGTTAGCACAGCAGGAGTATCTTCAGTGCCTCTCCAGTATGAATAAATACGTGGTTGCTCCCTCCTCCTAAATAAAAATGTACTTCTCTCAGCAGGACTATGCAACAGGAGGTAGCCTTACCAAATGGAGGTGGAGGAGTCCTCCTTTTCCTTGCGTCACTGCTCCTACTATGACACACCTATCTGAGCCAGCCTTAGAAAGTGGTACAGCAGACCTAACCCGTCCGGGAGCTAAACCAGGCTACTGCTGTATGGTTTTTGGAGATCAGTTGTTACCATTGCAAACCAAAGAGCAATCTGCTGTAAGACCTGCATGCCATGAAGTCACAGCCAATATCAATGGGCTGGGGTCCTGTTCTTGCAGGCTCACAAGCAGGAGTGCTTGGGGGCTGATCTGGTGGGCAGCCAGCATGGTTGTAGTAGGGGAAGGGCAGCAAGAGACAAAATGATTAAGCTAAACTTCACTTTCAAGCTTCAAAACAAAAGGAGGCCAGAGACTTCGGCACTTCATAATCCTGTCAAAAGCCAAGAGGGGAAAGCACCTTGCCAAGAACATGTCTGAAAAGCTGAGGCGGCTGTTCCTGGCAGCAAGCATGGGATGTAATGCTGAAGATAGCGGGGTGATTGCAGAGGGAAAAAAGCATTAACTGTGTATGAAGGATAGCGGCTTTTCCTCTTCTGCAGTGAGCTCTTTGACTTGAGGAATCAGCCTGGAGTTGTGATTAATTGTCGTTTCATTAAGTTCAAGACCACCGGGTTGTCATGCTGACATCCACCACAGCTTATCAGTCTGATACAAATACTTTGCTCGAAACCTAGTGTTGTGGTTTAACCCCAGCCGGCAGCTAAGCACCACACAGCCGCTCACTCACTGCCCCCCACCCAGTGGGATGGGGGAGAGAATGAAAAAAAATAAAACCCGTGGGTTGAGATAAAGGTGGTTTAATAGGACACCCCCACTGATGATGATGATGATGATAATAATAGTAGTACTACTACTACTACTACTACTAATAATAATAATAATAATAATAATAATAGGCAATAATAACTATTAAAGAACTTGGATATACAAAAGAAGTGATGCACAATGCAATTGCTCATACTCACTGACTGATGCCCAGTTAGTTCCTGAGCAGTGATCTGCCCACCCTGGCCAACTCCCCCCAGTTTATATACTGGGCATGACATCGCATGGTATGGAATACCCCTTTGGCCAATTTAGGTCAGTTGTCCTGACTGTGTCCTCTCCCAACTTCTTGTGCCCCTCCAGCCTTCTTGCTGGCTGGGCATCAGAAGCTGAAAAATCCTTGATTTAGTATAAACATTACTTAGCAACAACTGAAACCATCAGTGTGTTATCAACATTCTTCTCATACTGAATCCAAAACATAACACTATACCAGCTATTAGAAAGAAACTTAACTCTATCCCAGCCAAAACCAGGACACCCAGCTATGAGTGTTGCAGCCTTTTGGGTCTGAGCTGTTTGCCAGAGGCAGGGAACGTGAGGTGACACATAGCAAATGTCCAAGGCCACTTTTTGCAGGAGGAAGGGACTGCATCACGTACTAGAGACAGCTTTTGGGCATTGGATTTTTACAGGTGGTTTTGAGCAACGAATGCATCATTTATCCCTTGGCCAGCAGATTTTGCTGGCTTGTGTGCAGCAATGGGGATCTACACAGGGATGGGGATTTAGCCGGGTGAGAGATTCCAGGATGTTCCAGTTTTGTGCCGTTGCCTCCGCCAGCTCCTCTCCAGCCACCCCAAAACAGGATTATAACCTGCCAGGCTTCTTCTCAAGGCATTACCTCCTCAGCTTAGATTATATCTGTGCACCTGGTTCCTCAAGGCTGGCCCTATGTGGTGCAAACACCTTCTGCTCCCTGCAGCTGTGCTCTGGCCTGGCTGCAGAGCCACCAGCCCGGCTTGGGATGTGGGGTCCCACATGCTTTCTTCATGTGCCAGCTTGTTTTTTTGCTACTGTGTTTTTAAAATGAGAAGCCTTTGTTTCTGCTCCCTACTGAAAATACTTCCACCATGGCAGCTCATGGGTCTGGATTGCTCTGCTCACCCGTCTGCCACTGATTGTGTTTGTTCTGGAAATGACTACTGTAATATTTTTAGCAGCAGTTATTAAGACTCGTCTCCTGAAGTCTAGTTCAATGTTGCTAATTAACTTCTTCAATGCCACCAGCACTCTGCAGTGCTGCCATGCCAGGTTTTCTTTCTTTTCTTAACCAATAAAGCTAAGAAAGCAGATGTGGATGCCCTGCCATATTCTGCTTTAGAGTCAAAGCAAGCATTGCATGTCCTTCATACTGCTGGCCTTGATACTCAGGTTAAAGAGGAGTAAAAAGCTCTTTAAGAGTAAGCTACAAAACTACTGAACCTTTATGGGGAGGATTTACAGTGCCTTCCCTTGACTTCAGGAAATCATGGTGATGCCCTTAGCATCTCCCCATCCTTCAGATGTGGCAGCAAGTCAACTTTCCAGACACTTAAGGTATAACTGTGCTGATAAAAAACACCCAAGGTATACATGAGGAATGCAAAAGTCAGCCTTATCCTCAGAAATCCAGCTGAACTCTCACGGTAAGGTTGGATGATACGGGTTGCTGATAGGAAGGAAATTTTTGTTGAAGGTACAAAAAGAATCTTGGTAGCTAGTTTGAAGATCTCCAAGTTCTGGAAGAAATGGGACCAGCCATGAAGGGCTGTGAAATGCTAGCTGGCGATGCTGTCAACCTGACAGGGGAAGATAGGTAGATCCCAGAAAAATGAGATAATAGGCACTTTGAAGCACACCATCTTGAAGTGCATTTTGGCATTAGTAATTCTGCTGAAAGAGAGTTGAGGGTATTAAAAAAACAACAATAAAACAGTGTCCATTTCTCTCGTGTGAGTCTGCCAGGTACACATGAGTAAAGGTTCATATAATGAAAAAGTTTCTGGGACAAAATCCTCAAGTTCCTGGAGAGTTTCAGCTCAGCCATTATTCAGACAAATCCTCTGAAGTTGGTGGGAGTTTGGACTAGGGGCTTCAGGAGCAAGTCCGCAATGAATTCCTCTTTGTCCTGGAAGGAACTGTAGAGGCTTTTTGACCTCCTGATTTGTGTCTAAAGCATCCAAAGAGGATATACAAATATAAATTGTAACCTGGAACAAGTAGTGAATATCCATATGAATTTGAGTTGCAATATCTGCCCTGCTTTTTTATGTTGAAAATACTTTTTTTAAGTGTGTGCTCATGATTGGAGGGCAAAGCAGATGATGAAGACTTAGGTGAGAGAGATGTGTGCATTAAAACAATGTAGTGATTGTTCACTGTAAATAGGATTTTTGCTTGATTAAAATGTGCTGAGAGGAAACAGGACTTAAGGAAAAATTCACAGAAACATGGGATTTGGTTTAAAAAGACTGGCACTGAATAAGCAAACGGGGTGTTTCATGTTACGTAGCTCCTCAGTTCTGTGTTCTCACAAAGTACCAGCTGCTTGAGACTCAAAAGGGAGAGGGGAAAAAAGCAAAGAAACATCAGAGCTGAAAACTATAGAAGTTATACACTGGCCATGACAAAAGATGGGAAAATCAGCTGCCATTATACCAGTCTGAGCTGGCTTACTGGGATGCCATTCATGCTTCCCTCAAATAGCTGCAATAAATTAATACAGCCACTGGAGAGATGAGGCATTGGGTAGCTCTGCAGTTCTTTTTCATTTGTCGATGTTTTGGACAGAGATGGGGAAAGGGCCATCTGTGTGCAGCAGGCAGGGAGAAAAAGTAAAGGCGGCATCAAATATAGATATGCCAGCGGATCCATTCGTAGGGTCTTTCCAACATACCATGTGAAGAAGAGCTTTTGTGAACCCCCTTGTATTGGCCTCAAATTCAGTTGCCCCTCAGACTGTGTTAAATTATTCCCTCTGTCCAAGGCATGCGTGAAGGATGCCGTGGCTCACTAAGGTCAATCAGCCTGAATTCATGTGGTGTTTTGCACTCTCGTACTGCTGAATTAAGCAAATGGCTGGTAATGTTAATGTGAACACTGA
>VYZV01005526.1:16488-34665 GCA_013401275.1 Pandion haliaetus | reverse complement strand
AGGTAATAAAACATATTTGCTTGACGGCAGCATATGTATACACTGGAGGGACTAACAGCAATGAATATTTTTGGCCTTCTCTGTGTAAGTGCTTGCTTTTCTCACTGGACAGTGACTGCCAAGTATTTTATTGGTGCAATATTGAGTGTGTTACAAGTTATTCACAAGAAATATCCTTGGAGTGACTGGAACAGAGTTTATTGATAAAAGCGGGTGAGAGGAATGCCAGTACCCAAAAACCAAGCCAAGGTGGAAAGTGTTCTGGCAAGTTTCTGGACAATTTTTATGGTTTCAGGTGCAGATTCATCCAACATTGTGCTGGAAGAGGTGTCTCTGCCTGGTGCCTTACTTATAAATATAAGCTCTCTTTATGGATAAACAAAGCCTCCTCCTGAGCTTGGTGGGAAGCAGATGAAGCTTCTCAGTAGCTTAAAACTGCATAGTCAGAACATGGTGTGTTGTGTGAGGCTGCTGTAATGTGTTCCTTTCATATAAATGAGTTTCAATTGACTGTGGTATGAAGAGTAGAACAGAGAATTAAATTAGATTAATAGATTTTTTAAGACCAGAAGGGACCATTAGCTCATTTAGTCTGACCTCTGTAATGCATTCGAATGGATTTCATCCACTTCCTCTTGTACTGAGCCTAATGATTTGACTTTAACTGAAGTGTACCTTCCAGAAAGGCACCCAGACAATCAGTGTGTCACTTCATGGAGTGCTTTTCTCGGGTGGATATTCTCTCCCAGTGTTAAAGAGATAAAATAATATGCGCATTATAAATGTTTTGGTTGTACTGCCCAGTCAGTGGGTCTGTTTTGTGCCTTTTTGCATCATACATAAAAAGTCAAAAATATGCTTCTTGAATTGCAGTCTTTTGCACCTTGCTCAGATGGTGATCGGGAGGTTACTTTCTGTGGGAGTTACTGGTAGGTCTGAGTTTGTTTGTTTTTTTTTTTTAAGATGTTAGAAACTTGTTACGTGGAGTGGGAAATTCCTAAATAGACCAAGAAAGCAAATAATTCACTAGCAATGAGAACTTTCTGGGCACTAAAACTAAGAAAGCCTTCTACTTTCGGATGTGTATTTTATGATGAGTGTCACTAAATGTGTCTGTAAACTCTGCTTTTTAATTAGAAGAAATTACCAGTCTTCAGAGCTTCATACTGCTCTCTTAATGCCACTTCCATTTTTATTTGAACCAGAGTGGTAGGGAGTGACATTTAAACCTCGGAGTTTGTCATCAAGTTCTAATTTTCTCGTTGATGAGAACATCTGTCCATTGGAAAGGGCAAAAACTTGTTCCAGCAGTTTTTCCATAAGGTGTTGGAAGGTTTAATTCCAAATGGGTTTTCTGATTGTTGGTGTGGGGTTTTTGCCTTTTGTTTCCCACACTCTTTTTAAAGGAGCCTGTATTTACACTGGGTAAAAAAAGATGATGATGCAAGGAAGTGAGCTGTAGAGGATACAAGAAGCACTGTGGTAAATAACCATTAATTGTATTAAGAGTGTTGTTACATCAGGTTTTTCATGTGTAAAACGTACTTGCAAATTCTGGTGGAAAGAGATTATCATTTTCTTAATATGCAAATGTAAATTGGCTGTACTAAAAAATGTCTTGAAATACTATACTGTCAGAATGTATTTTTTTCCTTCTAACACCATGTTTTGTGATATTTTGGATAAACTTCACCTTCAGGCATTTCTTTCTGGTTATTGACCACCTGAGAGAGGCTTTATCAAGGCTGTGGCTTCATTAGATTAAGCACTGTGAGAGTAGACATTACCCCCTCGTTCACATTTTTTCCTTGGAGAGAAAAAAAAACTTAAAATGGGCATGTATCAAGAAAGGCTAGTGAAGTCCTCTCTTCCCTTTACAGTGTAATTTGTGACCACAGTGATCTTTGCATGTTTGGAAGTCATTGCCCCAACATAGTTGACAGTGTATGCATCAGGTGTAACCAAAGAAAAAAAGACTTAAATTAGCCAAAATGACCCCAAAATATCTTAGGGGCTAGCTGGTATAGGGTAGTGCCAATGGGAGTTGATTCACACTCTGCTGATTTCCGTGCAACCTGATTTGCACATCGAAGGTCGTAAGCATCGCCTTGCTGAACCATGGCCTTGACATGTTTCATTAAATTTCCCCCTTATGATGACTTCTAGGTTGGGGGGCAATGATGTGAAAAGTTTCTTTCTACAGTTTGTTGACATTTATCAGTGATGAATGTCTTTGCTTTAGTGAGTAGATCCAGAGCTGTAAAAGCTGGTCCTCTCCAGATAAAGGTTTTGTTACAGTAACCTTATTGTCCTCTTCCTACTCTGATTTGAAGGCTGATTTAATCTTCAAAAGGAATAATCATTAAAAATATAGCATGCATTGGTTCATTTCTTTAATTCATCTTCCCTGGAAGCCTTCTGAATACAGAAGCAGCAGACATGGGTTTGTGCATGCCTGAGGTTTATCCACAGCTTGCTGACATGATGTTTAAATGATTCTTGCTTCTGTGCATGGACTGCAGAGAGCTGTTTAGCATCATGGTGCTAACTGGATTCCTCCAAAGTCACTTTGCGATGTGACCTATTTCCTTGCTGGAGAAGCTCAGAGGAGCCTGTTGCACCTTCTTTGTCATGGAGGTGAGGATATTTTGAGGGAGCAGAAGCACTGGTGTTTTGGGAGGTTATCTACTTCCATGTAGCCCAGGGCTGGCCAAGAATGCCCACACACCTCTGTGGGTGCTTCTTGCCACAGAGGTTGCCTGTTAGCCACTGTGGGTCATGTCAAAAAATGTCTGAGGCTGTTGATATCAAACAGGGAGCCGGGGAAAACGTGAGGCTTGTAGCTGGCTGCAGGTGAGGTCTATAAGCAGTAGTAGTTTGAAGACGTACCTAGCAAAGGACGAGGGACTCCAGGAGAAGCGGCTCTGTGTAACATGGAGCTGCCAATAATAATAATATATCTCCAGTAGATCCTTGATTCATCTCCTCTGCCCCTTTCCAGGTTGTTTTTTTTTTTTTTTTTTTTTTTATGAAGCCAAACCCTTTTTCTGGTGGCCATGTATAAGGAGAGATGGCATCAAGGGGAAAGGAGAGCTTAGGCAGCCTTTCTTTCCACTTGGAAACCACAGGAGACAGACCAGTATTTTTGCCTAAAATTAGAAAAAAGGAGAGGTGGTAAAGTTTTATTAAATCCCTTAACATGCATGGCAGAGACTCTGGCCTGTCACTAAAGGTGGCACTTCCCATAGCTGGCATGACTCATTGAAGACAGATTTTCGAGCCTTTTAGTGAAAGTATTTATTTATTTGTTTGTTTGTTTAGAAACCTGTAAGAAAGTCCTTTGGATGTTTCTATATGGGATGTTGATGTTATCTTGTCCCCTTGGTATCTTTATAAACTTCAGTTGTCGTTGATTCTAGAGATCTGTTTTACCTATTCTGGGCTTGTCACTCTTGTACTACAAGAGATTGATCATTGATTTATTTTTATTATTATTATTATTGCATATTTAACAATAAAACTGAGTGATGTTCTATTCCCACCTGAGTCTACAAGAAATGCAACTGTTTCTCGTTATAAGGAGGAAAAAAGTAATTAAATGTTAATTATTTTCCCCTTTTGCCCAAATATCTTCACACAGTGCAAATTAAATAAAATTATTTAACCATGACAAGCACTTCTGTCAATTAATCCCTGAGAAGTGAAGCTGGAAAATGTATGCCACACGCATGCAGGCGGTCATACACAGATGCCCGGAAAAAAGAAACCCAAAGGAGCCTAAGACAAGCATGAGTTAACATGCCCAACAGAGCTGTGAATGGGAGTTTAAGCGATAGTGACGTCCATCCACAAGCTGATCTGAGCTCTTTGCATCTTCCCATCTGATACTCTGAAGAATCTTTTTCCCTTCTGGCTTAATAGCTAAAGATTAATTGAAGTTCAAGAGCTCAGTATTTCTAGTAGCCTTTATACTGAAATTTAAGATGGGTAATTTAACTTTGAATTGATTTTTTTTTCTTAAATTTGAGCTTTTAGTATGTGCATATTTTTATCTCAGCTGTGCCTGGGTTTCCTGAATTATGGGCAAGATTACCAAGAGATATTAATTAGACAAATGTGTTTATTAACAACATAAAGATTGTTGTACTGAATGCCTGAAAACTGGATCCAGTTATTAGAAGAGAAAATATTTCAGGCAATTTCAAAGCATTAAAGAAAAAATTCATCTTGTCTATCTGGATTTTTATATACCTGGTTTCATTATCAATTGAAAAACACTGGTGCTTTTTGTATGGGCAGTGCTCCAGGGTCAAAGGTTAGCCCCCTTTCTGACTTTCTGCAGATTAAAAACCCTACTTGAAGTCAATGGCTGTGCCCCACGTAAGCGACTCTTCTCCAGGAAGACCTCGTTTCACTTCTATAGGGATGTTCTCATGCACAGGCATCTGGAGGGCCCATGAGATGGTTGCTGGCATGGTAAAAGCCATACCTGCATCTCTGAGATGTTTATTTAGACCGATTTGGTATTCAGACTTCACCTTTTAGCAGCTGAAATCAAACACTGAGCAGAGTCGTCTGAAGCTACTGCTGGAGGGAGTACTATCGACAGTAAGTCCTGCACGTTTTAGAGTTATATATACATGTGTGCGTGTGTGTGTATATAGATAGATATTTGCATGTTGATTAGATATATTTGAAAAAGTAGGATTTGCAAGTTGGCTCAGTTGCCAAGGTGATTTAACTAAATACACATTTATTGTCATGGAAGACAGGGATGTACTCAGTAGCTTTACAGACAGCAGAGGGTTTTTTTTCTCCTTGGATGAAGCTGTCCCAAGCAATGCACATGTTCTGATAGATACAAGCATTTGGTAGACTTCCCTGACTCTACTCAGACATCAAGATGTTATGCAGACCTAATTCAATTCCATACATCACTCCAAATGCAATATAAGGAACTGATACATTTCTATCCCTTTACCTATTTTCCCTCCCATACAATCATCTAGGCAAGACTACTTGGGCTTTGGCAGAGTAGCAAAGGTCCTTGGCTCTGTTGGACAACATCAGATGGCCAATACTAAGCTTAATGGGAAAAGAAAAAGACCTAAACGAAACCGAAGTGGGGCAGCAAGACTGTGAGGGAGTGGGCAGATTTCCTGGATTAGGCAATTTTCCTACGGTTTGCAGTGAAGCAAAGACTCGGTTCTGACTCTGACACCATTAGACTGTCTTGATTTGCTAGGCCACAGTTTCCAACCTCTTATGTTCCCAGATACAGTCACTGCTTTGAAGAGAAGAGAACATCAGCGTGATGGAAATTCAGAAGCAGATTTTTGCAGGCAGGAGTGGAGTCATCCAGGTGGCAAATGGGGACAGGTGGGACACCGCTGCTTTCAGCCTCCTCCTCTATTAAGTTTGAAGGTTTTTTATACTGCCCTGGGGCTTAGATGTAGAAAACTGTACATATACACTACAGCACACCAAACAGCTGTCAATAGAATGATTTTTTGTTGTTGCTGTTGGAAAATGTCCCATTGATACAAAAACAAAATATTTCGTGGAAACTTGTCCTTTTTTGGCAGGAAAGTATCAAAGCAAGCCTTTAGGATGCTGCTGTTGTCATCAGTAACGTTAAACTTGTTATATTATTGTTTTATTATTATGTTTAACATGGAATATTTTAGTATCACCCAAAGGAAAAAAAAAAAAAATAGTTCCATGGCAATGAAAGACTTGGTGACCCTTGAGTTATGTTGTTTGAAAGTCACAACCCTTTAGAGATTTCAGCTTTTTATTCCATGTCATAATAAAAATAGATCCTCGCACTTCACGATTTCCTTCAGAGGGCAGGTTTTTCTGACCAGCGCTCATCTGGACTCACATTATGGCCCCTCAGCCCTTCCATAGCAATGTAAAGCTCTTGTTTATTTGAGCCCTGTACCCTGGACTTACTGCATTTTTAGACCAGAGAAACTGGTTTAGCTACCAAGAGGGGTCTAACAAGGAGTATTCCCTGTCCTTTCTAGCTAGCCCTATAGCTATTTTGTGGCTGTGTCATACTCTGCCCTTTTCCATAGCTCATAACTTTCCTCTGCAGGTGGCAAACGTTGGAAAATCTCAGCAATCCTTGCTGAACTGACCAGGGAGAGTCTTAAGTTTGCTGATCACTGGGTAGGAAGATCAGTCACACATCCTGCATTTTGCTTTGGGGGAAAAGGAGCAAGCGCACCAAGCAAATTACTGGGTGATTTATTTATTTGCAATTCTGGGATGGAATCTTTTATCTTCATAAATACTGTGTTAGGATAGATATTATAACTATGCCCAGTGGTTATATATTTGTCTATATAAAAATCAACGCCTTAAGTGTGCATAGGGAGCAAATCTTCGTGTTTCACCCAAACTGCATTTGATATCCAAAGTTAACTAGGATTGTCCAGTGTTTAATTACATACCAAGATGAAGCTGTGTATTTCATCTGTATTGCTAGGTGCAAGGGCTGAGATTCAGCTTCAGGCTTGCATGGAGGGATTGGCATTTAGCAGGAGGTGCCTTGTGTGCCAGATTTTGTGATGGTTGGGTGCACCACACTAACAAAAAACTAGCAAGGGGAGCTGAGACATGCATGATGTGGTTGAAAATGTCAAATGCCAGGAGTAGAGGCATGACAGAGAGGTGGTCAGCAGAGCTAACTGTGAATATGGCCTTTTTTATGAGGCCATCATTTGTTGCAGAGCTAAATACAGATGACTTTGTTTAAAAATTAGCCTTGGTGCCTTTCCATGGTATCTCTCTGAATGAGAGGCAGGGATGGATCCAGGCCCTGCATCTTCCTGAGCTGGGCTGAATTTCTTGCTGAATTTCCTGCTTTCCTAGGAGCACAGGCTTGCTTTTCTGCTTGATGTCATGGGGCCCTCCTTCTCCAACCACAGTCTGTCCTGAATGCTTGGATGCTTACTGTTTTCTAGCTAAGTCATAGTTGCATCCTCGGATGGTCATGATATTTTTCTCATTTCATTGCACCCCATGGTAAGCTTATTGCCTGTACTTTTCTGTCCATGTTAGTGCTGTATTGATAGTATTTTAAATTGAATTCTGGACCTTTGGTTTGAAACTGGGAGATGTGGACCAGATCAAAAAGAGTTTGCTGACATCAACATGTGTCTACACAATCGCTATCTGACAGCAGCCTATCCTTTGGTTATACATCCTGATCAGTTCTGATGTTTCCAGTGCATTAATTTGTCTGTCACAATTTTGTTAGCTAAAAATTGAGCAGTAGGACTGCTGACCTCAAATGACCCTGACTACTTCATCTTGGACACCTCCTACTCAATAGGAGGTCGTTATAGATGAGATCAGTGAAATTTGGGTACATGATCATCAGCGTGAGGAGATTATGATAGAATTGCTAAGTTCTGATTTGTCCTGCACCCATTGAAAATGTAAGATGCATCAATTCACTGAATCGTATTAATTTAGTTCAGAAAGCATCTGAATGTATAAACAGGGTTGAAGACCCTTACCAGCTTCTGATAGTCAGAGGGTAACGCCAGGTATCTGCTCGTCTTCCCGTCTCTCCCTTTTTGCCCAGCTGCCCCTAGTAAAAAATCCTACCAACAAATGAGAGAGGAGGCCGATACAGATAAGGATTGTTGCTGGCGGCCCATCACTGTGTTGCAAATCTCTGTGTTGTATGAGAAATCACTGTTAAGTGTCAATTTTTGCCTCCCTGCACAATGGATTCTTCCCAGCTGAATGCAGTTCATTACCATTTATATCGCTGGTCCTGTCCCAGGCTGGAGAAGGCTGGATCCACAGCTCGCATGGAAAGGTGCAGCCCTGCTGAAGGCAGTGAGGTTGCAGCCGTTTGCTCCACCTAAAGATTTGGCCATTTGTCTTGAAACTGGCTTATCATCTCTGCAACCCCAGGGCATGTTGCTCCTTGCTTGCTTAATTGCCAGTTTAATCAAAACCTGACGTGCTGTTTCAAATATGATTTCTCCCACTGAACAACTCAAGCTGTCACAGTGTTTCTGTGCATGTGTCTGGCGTATGCCATGAATAGCTAAAACGTATGGCTCTAATCCGTGGTGCCATGAATCCGAGCAGAGTTGAGCTGCCCAGATGCTGTGGCTGTTTAACGATGTTGTTGTTCCCAACTTACCATCAACCTCCTTGCGGGAAGTTACCCTCAGCGGATCTGGTAGGACAGAGTACATGAGCGCTCATCTGCTGCAGCGGCCTGACTTTGTTACCAGATCACCAGGGGATTCGGCATCTGACGCTATATTCTGCTTTCTTCATTTTCTGACTGCCCCCCCAAAAATACAAATTTTCACAGAGACGGGCTCTATGTTTTGCTCTCTGAAGTTAAACTTCAGGGCTGTCAAACCTAGTGACCATGTTGTTGAGCTCAGTGATGGTTTTTCCAGAGCCTCAGCCTCTGATCGCAGGATTTTCAGTTCTGTTTAAATGGTCAAAAGTCTTCTTGAGTTTCTAATTGGAAAGAGAAGCTTTAAAGCACAGTTCCTGAAGAGTCTGAGGCACAGCAAGGAAAAGCCTAAATCCATAATATTTATTTGCTTTTGGCTTAAAAGTCTGAGGATGTAATCTCAGAATTTGGGGGTGTCTCTCCTGACTTTTACATGCTTAAGGTTGACAGTGAAATGTCTTCCCAGCACCAGCTTTAGAGCAATGGCATTTCCAACACCTGACAAACTGAGGATTTTTCACAGCCTTTTTTTTTTTTTCTGGTTGTCCCAGGACTCTAAGCTTGTTCTAGTCATTTGTAACCTTTGTAATCAGCTTGACTGAGGCACCCGGGGAAAACCTGCTTCCCTGCTCATCCAGCTTGTAAAGCAGAAAGTGTAGGTATTTGCCTTCAATCCACAGCACAGATATTTTATTGCGCTCCACTTTTTCTTGCAATCGCTCCCTTCTTTTGGTCTTACCCCTTAATAAAATCTTCTAGTGGTTTTTAAACCTCTGCCTATCCTGAGCAGAAAGCCACCTTTGTGTCAAGTAACAGGGCATTTGCAATCTTGCCTCTCATCTGTATGAAACTAATTGGAGATTTTTGGCTGGCTTCTTAGAAAGGAAAAGCTTTCAGAGGACTTGTTTCCTGAACATAGCGATACAGGATCAGATGCCAGGGTCTTCAGCCTGCTGTGAAGGTGAGCAAGTCTTGTCCTTTTTATGCGTCAGAGTTTATTTCTCTCTTTCTTTTTTTTTTTTTTTTAAGGGACTTCCCCGCCCGCCCCTATTTACTGTCCCTCTTTGCTTCTATTTGATTTGCCTGGAAGTAACAACAGCATGATTCCTGAAAAACAGTAACTTTAGAAAGAAACCCCATCTCTAGTTAAGTCATCCCTGGAGGGAAGGACAATGAAAGCTTGAACTCCTGCACAAAGAAGTCACCTGTGCAAAGGAGCTTAAACTCACTTTGAAATGGTAGACTGGCACAGAGAGCAGCGCAGCCACCTTCCTCAGTGGCATTCCCCTCCATCTGTAGGGGCTGCAGAAAGGAGGTGGATTTGTGGCTGAGGCTTGCCCAGGGTTCAGATGGTTTGCTTAAGGACTGGTGGCTGGGTTTAGAAAGGTGAGTTTATGCTGCTCTGAAG
This sequence comes from Pandion haliaetus, assembly GCA_013401275.1. Taxonomy (NCBI): domain Eukaryota; kingdom Metazoa; phylum Chordata; class Aves; order Accipitriformes; family Pandionidae; genus Pandion; species Pandion haliaetus. The sequence goes on along the minus strand of VYZV01005526.1, from coordinate 25,039 downwards.
GTGTCACTGCCACAGTGGGGTCCCTACTACTTTCACACCAGAAGGTTTTTTTTTTTAATCTCTTTTTTTTCCCTTTTCTTTTCTTTAAGCGGTTGCACTGCTCCAAGAATCCCTCTGCAACAAGTGGGCTCTTTTGTAATACAGGTTGCTGAAAGCAAAATACTGTCTTCTGTCAGATTCTTGTGTACACGCAGTTCTTGCTGTAGTAGTCACTGAGCCATTCAACCAATGTTACTTCAATTGAAATTATTATTTCAATCAGAGCTGGAATGGCCAATATTATTGAGGCAGCATATTCAATCCCAAGGAGCCAACCCAGAAATCATACCTCCCTTTGAGTGGCACCAAATCCACTAAATGCTACTAGATATAACCCTAAACAAGAAGGATTAAACAGAGTTGCTCTTTCCTATCCCTGATCCAGGGAAGACAATCCTGGGCTCCTCAGCAACGAGATAGTCATTACCATTGCTCAGTGTGAAGCTAGTTCTTTAAAAGTTGTGAATCCCATGTCATTCAGGTACCTGGTCAGAAATCCTGGCGTTTCTTCCTTGCTCGCGTCATGAGAGGGTGACGGAATTGCTTCATGTCCCTGACAGAGGTCAGGTTGGCCAGAGAATTGAAGCTCGAGTTTGTCAGTTCTTTGATCAAAAGATCATTTCAGAAACCCAAATGCAAGGTTAAGGGTTAGCCTGTTAGAGGAAATTTAGCTTGAGATGGTGGTCAGGGCTAGCATATATGAATATGTAAATATGTACATTCACTAAAGCAACTAAGGGGTCATAGCTCTAAAGGGAAAATATTTCTCTTTCATTGAGGTGTTGGGTGATTGTGTTTCAGAGGTGATGGAATATATGACTAAGGACAATTTGAATATTGTCTGTTGCAAAGGAAAATACTGAGAACTAAAGCTGTCTATTAATTTTATAGCAGCATATTTCACTGCAAAGAGCAAGAAGCCTGAGGCAGAAGGAGCTGAAAGAGTTTTCAACTGGGCTGAAATACACCACCTTTTGGCTGTACTTTGCAGACCCCATGGTCTCGTTTTCAGTCATGCTGTATGTCTCCAGTAATCCTTTTTGGGGCCAGACAGGCACATCAGAAATGATGGAATGTAACATGCCTCTTCCCCCTGCGTGTACACAGCTACATCAATGGGATCAGGAAACCTGGCGGTGCCTTGAGACACTTGCCCCAGTGCTGGCAAGACAGAGCAGTGCAGTTGCAGACCTGTCTGCTGCTCTTGCAGAGACAGACATCCAGCATGACTCATACAGTGCGAAGGAGGCTCAGCGAGAATTAATATGTATTATTCAAGAAGTACCAATCAGGATCTTATTGTTCTAGGCAGTGTGCAGACTTATAATCAAAACTGTCATCCAAAGGCCTACAGTAACACTGAGGGAACTAAGATAAGAATAATCCAGAGACACGCTTGAAGGCCCTTAAAGAATTTAGGTTCCATATATGGAATATCTGATACTAAAAAAATGATATTTGACCTTGTATGAAGCATCTGGTCTGTAGAATGATGTCTAATGTATGGACCTGTGTTCTGTGCAGTTATTTTGGAGTTGGTGGGCTTGTGCAGTTTCTGACCCATTGCAAACTTCTCAGTCCCTGGCCATGTAGATGGAAAGAGCTGTAGGACAGGAGCATGAAGGGAACAGATGTTGAAACGTCCTGTGTTGTTCCTGGCTTCATGAAACAATGAATAGGGACACAATGAAGTTTGAATGTGCATAGCTGACTTCACCAAAACTGAAATTGGTGAGCTACGGACTTCAGATCTCTCTGAATCTATAAATCAGCAATTCTGCTGCATGGGTCTTTAAAAAAAAAATTTAAAACATTGGCCACATTGAGCATGGATTCCCCCAGCTGAGTTTACCTACCCCACACTGGTGGGGTAGGTAAAGAGGAAAAATAAACATCACCGTGTTTTGACACTCAGCTAGAAAAACTGTGGAGAAAGACCCAAAAAGCAAGACAGCAGTCATTGAGTTATAAAGCTATGTTACATGCAAAGGTGAAAAGAGTGCAAAAACAACGCAGCCCCAAATTGTCTTTGCAAGGCACTTTTGGGGTGCTTGGCACTGTTTCACCTTATAGGACTGGGGATTTCTGGAGTTCCTGATCAAGGCGATAGAAAGAGACGCTCTTTTACTGACTGACAGGAACATGTTTAATCTTTGCTATAAAGCAGTAAGAGTGCTCCCAGGATGTGATCATCAAAAATTGTATTCAAACTGTCACTGATGTGGAAAGGTTGCAGCTTCATAGCTAGGGACAAGGTTTAAAAATGCTTAGATTTCATTTTCTTTGTGCTGAGGAAGGGGGAGATGATTCCTAATGATTATTGAAAAAAATCCCAGTGAGGCTTTCTTTGGATGGCTGATCCAGCAGCTTGCCTGTTATTGGCAGTGGAGATAAGCTTAGGCCTAAAAGCTCTGCTTCCTGTGCTGTTACTGTCTGCACCCAAAATGTATTGACTGTCCTCACCAGCAGTCAGAAAGTCCGTAGGCAGTTGCTATATGTGAGATAGGTAAACCATTGTATTCAGATCCTTCAACAGTGTGCAATGGGGAGATGCGAGGGACTTTTGAAACCTTCCTCTTCTTCTTACAGGTTTTTCCATCCAGCTAGGTTAATGATGAGCAGTGCAACAGAAGTAGGTGATCTCCCTTCTTCTCCCTTTTCTCTGAGATTGAACTGAAAACATGGATTCTTTAGGAGGCTTTTGATTGAGAGGGAAAACATAAAAACAGAGAGGAAGTCTGTCAGCTGGATCAATTTGCCCAAACAGCTCAGTTTTTCGGCTGACAGCATTTTAGCACTCAGAGGGGAGTTGTCAAAATCTCTCTACAGGCAGCCATGTCCTTCATGCTGAGACATACCTTATCTCAAAAAGAAAGAAAGAAGAAAAGAGAAAAAAGAAAGAAAGAAGAAAAGAGAAAAAAGAAAGAAAGAAGAAAAGAGAAAAAAGAAAGAAGATGAGGTGGCTTAGATTACAGTTCTTTTAGGTCATGGAGAAAATACCCACCCTTGTTTCATTTCTTCATCAAATAATGTAGTGTTAATCTCTTTTACTGCTTGATCACTCGCTTTGGGATGGAGTCTATCTCCTCTTGCAGGGACTCTGCACTGTAGCTGAAGCCTGGCAGCAAACTGGAAACAGAGCCAGTCAGACTGTACTGCTTGTCTCAAGGCTCCCGTTGCAGATCAGAAGAAGTGATTAATGAAGTTAGGGTGCACTGACCTGCTCTGAAAACAAATTACTCATCTCTTTGCACTTCTTTAATGAGAGCAGTTGATAAAAATACCTGTAACAAAGAAGACTGCTTTAATGCTTTATTATTGGCAGTCCTTTCAGGGCTGCTGTCGCAGTGAGGAATAATCACAGAAACCCGTGGAAGATAGGAGTTAAGGTTTGCATGGTATGTGGTCGTGTGCCTATGGAAGATGGGATTGATTAAGCTGGACAAGAGGATGCATGTCAGGAGCTAGAGAAGCAGGCCTGTGCACAGAAACTGGTTCTTGGACGCTTGCAGTCATGAATTCCTGGAGAGAAACTTGTCTGACGTAGAAGGTGAGTAGAGGTGAGGTCTCACCTGCTTGGGACATGGTGGAGGAGAGAGAGGATTTCAGCAGAGGTGTAGGCAGTACCAGGGAGGTAAAACACAGGGGTGGAGACCGTGCTATGCATACAGAGACATACAGGCTGGAAATTAAAGGCGGAATTGGAGGGGACATCTGCTATAGGCTGTCACAAATGGAAGAAAGCAAGAGTGACAAATTCTTGGACCGCATCTCACAATATTTGAAACCACAAGACACTTCAATTACCATCTCCAGGCTGGTGACTTGCAGATCTACCTGTCTGCTTCAGAAATGTCTCCTACTATGTAATCCAGCATCTCAGCTGATTTCTCTGGCAACGGCCCCAGAAGCTTTGCCACTGAAATTTAAGCTCAACATGGCAAGAGCTACTGCCCAATTCCTTCTTTTCCCCCACTGCTCACCTTTTTGCATGAACAAGAGCGGCACAAGTAACAGAAAGACAGGGCTGTGTCCCAAGCTCTGCCTGCGAGGAATGAGCATGCTGTAATGCATTTGGCTTTCATTAAAACCCTTGACCTGGAGTTGTGAGACGTAGCTCTCTAAATTGTGCTGGCAGGTGGATTAAAAGCTGTCTGAAAGGCAGCGAAGAAAGGTTGCAATTGCTGGGAGTCTCCCTAGGGCGAGGAGAGAGTGTGGTGTGGGGATGGAGGGGACGTCCAGATACAATGCCACTGCTGTTCCCAGGTGCAGTTTTATGTTACGGTTAAACTGATAGCTGTCCCCATCCCACCCCTAGCTCTTTTATTCTTGCCCTTTCCTTTACATCAGATCTAGCCCTGCCGCCACGGCAGCCTGAATTGGTTCTGCTCATTGAGCCAGTGGAAAACTAATAATTATTGTTTTCGGTGGGTCGTTTTCCATCAGAGCAACTCTAGCTCACTCTGTGCTTGCATTAATTGCCAGATCTGCTGCAAGGGAGGGGATGGAAATGCCTGGCCATGTCCCAGGGTGGGAAGACCGCTGTGAAATGGGTTAACTATAATGTGAAGCAGCACCCTTGGTTGAGAGTGCCCAGCTAAGTGAGATGGGGGAGACAAGAAATGTGGGCAATAGTGAGAGCACAGCAGCAAAGGGTGGGCCCTAAAGGAGCAGAAGCAGGGTGAAAATAGCAAGCAACAGGGAAAAAATAAGGCAGAAACATCTCAGTCAGGGAGGCAACAGGATTCCTCCCCCCACCAAGAAAGGGAAAACAAAGATGAGATCTGACAGCGAGATCTGCTGCTCAGTGTCTGGGAGGGAGCTGTGGGCAGCCCCGAGGAGATACCTTTGAAAACAACATAAGGAACAATTTTGCCTCTGCAGGAGATGGACTGGCTGGCTTTGGCTAGGTTTCCCCCCAAAAGCTCTTCCTAACTTCTCCATCCCAAGTCTTTTCAGCATCATCTGAGGCAGAACAGGCTGGGCTTGACCGACTAAGGCAGTTCAAAACGTCCTGTTTGACTTTTGGGACAAGAGCAGAGTAAGGAAAGCAGGAGCTGGCACAGTGCTCTTCATATCAGATTAAATCTTTGAGAGGTGGCCAAGAAAACCTCCTTCGGCTTCACTGTATTCACCGTTGCTAAACCCACTCTGGGTGGTTTGTGGTTACCAATATTCATAACCAGGGCTCTGAGGACTGCATTGCTCCAAATCCCTTGGTGTCCTCTGCGCCAAAATCCCTCTCTTCCTCCCCCGTTTTCCAGTGTAGGTGACTGGTAAATTGTATTTCATAGCACGGCGAGCCCATCTGGGAGGGTAAGAATAATATGATGTGTTGTGTTTCTTTAGCCTGCCAGGCAAGCTTTTGGGGTGCAAAGCTCAAAAAAATGTGCAGCCCTGCAGGTCAGCTCCCTGCCTTGGGTGCTGGGGAAAGCCAGGCATGGATACAGCCTTTCTCCCCACATGCTGCTGTATTGGGGGGAAGATGGGAGGTCTTTAATGTTGTTTAATTATAATGGTATATGTGAAATACTTCTCAGGTTTTTTTGTTCTTCTTACTCTCTGGCCCTTATACCAGGCTTTCGTACTGCAGGGTAAATTGTGGGATGTGCACTGGAGGATGCAGAGCATCGCAGGAGCCAAGGTGCTGCTAAATCAAATGTTTTATATCCTTAACAGAGGGGTGAGGTTCATCTAAACACAAAACACAAATTACAGTGTTTGCACAGCAAAATGAGGAACCTCAGTGTGACTTGAAGAAGCTTCTTCACCTGTGACTTCAGCTGGGACATGAGTTTCTGAGTCCTAAATGCTCCTTTGAAAATATGTAGCTGCCACTAGTGAAAAGCGTCCAATTGCTTCAGCTGCGGTAATACTTGGGCAGTTTTTAACCCATTCCTTTGGCATTATTTTTGTCCTTATTTTTGCCTGTAGTTTGAACCTAGCCTAGGCCCTCCCAGGTAATGGCTGTCACATGAGGGACAGTTTGTTCATCAAAAAAGGCGATTTTGATTTTCTTCCTCTTATGGTTAAGACTGTTGTTTGTTGTGACAGATTCAAAGCAGGAATAGTACATTCTTGGAAAAGACTAGTCCATTTTATCACGCTTTCTGCTCACATAAGCATGCTGCCAGGCACTGCTTTTGGATTTGCATTTACTCTAAAACATGAGATGCGTGTGTGACAAGGACTTAGCCAAACGTCCCCCCAGCTCACCCCTCTCCCTGCATACTTTATTGAGCTTTCTTCCTCAACTCCAAGGTTTTCTTCACGTTTGGCAGCTCCCATGGCTGAACCTGCAGGTTGCTTTGGTCAGTACTGGGGAACTCAGCCACAGCTTGGGACAGGGAAGTTGAGAACCCACCTCTTGCTTCTTGTCTGCAAATTGGTTCCTTGTGAGTTTTCCTGTTGACCCCACTCTTTAGAAGGCAGAGAAGCAAAATGCACATATCAAAGCAGATTTTTAGTAAAAAAAAAAAACAAAAAAAAAAAGACACAGTCCTGCATCTCTTACACTCAGACTTTAAATTACACCTGTAAGATAAGATGCATGAGCACACAATATTGGCATTTGAAAGAGCTGCTATTATATGCATTTTATAACAGCTTCAAAAGCAATGTATAGCTAAACAACCTATAGAGTTACAATGTTGTAACTTTGCTCCTGTCAAGAACAGTGTGGGAGAAGAAACATTGGCTTGTTATGCTGGCTTTGCACAAAGTCTCTCTTCTGGGTGTGGATTGTAGGCTCTCTGTCAATGCCCATTGAGGCTGCTGGTTTTGGTAACCTCCATTTTCAGAAGGCAGCCATGACCAGGAGCCAGCAGTTCCTCTATGCACAGCTACGCTTGCAGGTACCCTACTTTTGCTGCTGCGGTTGCTTTAAGCTTGCGATGGTTCCCAGTATGAAGAGGCAAAATGGCAGGAGAGCAGAGATAATGTAGTCAGAGAGAGCTCTTTGGAAAAGAGGGTTTTCTTGTATTTAGAGGCATGCACAGCTTTGAGAGAAGAACAGAGGACTAACCCTGGGAGGGAGAGAAGAAGAGGGAGCAGATGAGTTACTGCTACCCTAAGGAGTTAAAAGGGCAATGAAAGATGAAAGAGATGTACACATGAAAGAGAGATACTCCATAAATGTCCATGAATAAATGAAGTGGTGGACAGAATCAGTGCTAATTCTGACATGTCTGAGGTAGGGAATGGCTTTATAAAAGCTTTATTTAAAAAGAAAGCTTTTAATGCAAAATGGAAAAGGGTGGGCAGTGAAGAAGTGATGTTTTGTAAAGATAGTCATTGATGAAAGGCAGAAAAAAAGGCTTCTGGGAGAAGCCTGAATATATGTCGAGTAATAGGTCTGAATTAAATTTGTTTAATGGCATGTCAGAAGCATTTGTTAACAAACCTACCAGCTTTTTAATTTCTCTTTCCATATGTTCTTATATATGCCTACATATTATGGAGTTCAAAAAGACTGATGAATGGAGAAAAAAGGACAAGAAAAAAATGTACTAATTTTGGAAATTAAAGAGGATGAGAGTGATAGTCCTTGAAACTGCAATCTACAAAGTGGAATGTAGTCTTCAGTCAGATAATAAATTAGATTTTTTTAAAAATCACGTTAACAGTTAGAGGATTACAGAAATGTAGCCAAAAAGTAATGGTTTTTACAGATCAGATCATCACAGACCAACTGGACTGCTTTTAAAAATTGAATTTTTCCGTTACATGGAAAAAAAGGCCACAGCATGCAAAGTATACTATGTATACAAAGTATCTGTAAAGGTATTAGTAAAATTGTCGTTATGTTTTCCAAGACTTTTCTTTAGAATATAGATTCATCATACCTAGTATGTGTTATATATGTTGTATATATAGTATTTATGTTGTTATATATAGTATGTTGTTATAAAAAAAAAATTATGTGAAGAACTGAAATCAAAGTCTCAGGTATCAATGTGCGGTTTCACGGTTATTAACTCATTAGTGATCCAAACAAGTGCGCTGTTATGGGTTTGTGTGGCACAGGGGTTTGTTTTTGGTAGCGGGGGAGGGGGCTGCAGAGGTGGCTTCTGTAAGAAGCTGCTGGAAGCTCCCCCGGCTCCAAAGACTCGAACCCGCTTCTGCAGCCCTGGCAGGGAGTGACGGTGGCAGCGCCTCTGGGAGAACAGATTGAAGAAGGGGAACCGACAGTGTGGGGGTTGGGAAATGTGAGAGGAACATCTCTGCCGATACTGGAGTCAGTGAAGAAGGAGGGGGAGGAGGGGCGCCTGAGGAGGCTGGTGGCCTTGCAGCCCGTGGGGAGAAGGCAGGCTGTCCCCCTGCAGCCCAGGGAGGGGAGCGGGGGAGTGGAGGCCCCCCAAGATGGCCGTGACTCCATGGGAAAGCCCGCGCTGGAGCAGTGTGAGACTGGAGAGCAGCCCGCGGAAAGGACCCACGCCAGGGAAGTTCGGGAAGAACTGAAGCCCGCGGAAAGGTCCCGCGCCAGGGAAGTTTGTGAGGAACTGCAGCCCGC
>VYZV01005526.1:0-16443 GCA_013401275.1 Pandion haliaetus | reverse complement strand
GGAGGAGGTAGAAAGCACTGGGAATGGAGCTGAGCCGGGAAGGCGGGAGGGTTGGGGGGAGGTGTTCTGATGTTTGGTTTCCCTTCCTAATATCCTCGTTTTGATTTGATTTGTAGTAAATGAAATGGATTTTGTTTCTTCCCCAAGTTGAGCCTGTCTTTTGCCCGTGCCCATAAGTGGGGAGTGATCCCTCCCTGTCCTTGTCTCGACCCACGAGCCTGCCTTTGGATTTTCTCCTCATCCCAACGTGGCCAGGGGCGGGGGTGGGGGGTGAGTGAGCGGCTTCATGGTGCTTTGTTACCAACTGAGCTGAAACCGAAACCACGACATGGGCAAACAGAATGAGGGATTAAGTCCATAGATGTGGCTGCGTTTGAAGGTGATGACAGCCAGGGGCACAGGAGAGGCAGTGCATGGCAGCACCATGTTGTCAGAGGTACCAGCACAAAATTAAATTAAATCCTCTGCACGAAATGCTAACTAACTAGGCTGTCTAAGAAGGATCTTGAAAACTGGTGAGCCCATGGAAAACAACATACCAAAAGAGGCTGGAAAATAGATGGAAAACTGAGATGCAGTCTGACATGGCAGAAAAAAAAAAATGTGCTGCAGTGATCGCCTCTGGATGAGGACAGTAAAGAAAGAGGGGACTCTCACCCCTTCAGACAAATAGTTTGAAGCATGTTTGTTTAAATACTCTTATCTCCTGCTGCCTTCTCAGTGCTGCTGATGGAGCTGTGTCAGGCATAGGGGAGAACTGCAATTCAGGTGCGTGACTATCCATGCCCACCATGGTACCGTGGGCACCAGCCATTCTGGTGATTTTAGTTATCTTCATGGCATTGTCAGAGCCAGAGCTTTAGGAAGCAAGTCATCAGATGTTTAGGAGGTCTCTCATCGGATATTTTCAAAAGGCTTATTTTTAGTCTAGTAAATGTTGGTGTTCTTTCTCTTTGCTTTTAGGGGTTTGAGTCTTACGTTTTCCATTCAGGTTTGCTCTGTAACAGTGCACAGTAAAATCTCAGGGAGAAAATGAGCAAGGACCAGGCAGAAAGGTTTCCCACGTGCATACATGATGATAGGAGCTGTGCTCTAGAAAAATCAAATGTCACAGGCACTGGAAACTCTGCATAGGGTCAGGAGGGAGGTCTGCCCTCTTAGATGCTACAAACAGTGGGTATGTTTCCAAAAAGGATCAGGGGAAAGTGTTTTTAATAGATAAACAGGTGAGACTGCTTTGTTGCTACTTTCCTTGGTTAGTCCATCTATTTGCAGATTTTTTTCTGTAGTTGTATATCATGGCATCTGTAGATGACTAAATCACTTAGGGGCAGAATTTTGAAGATGTGTGGATCTTTATTTTCTGTCTGTGAGCATCCAGATCTGTTTAAAAAAAAAAACTTAGGCCAAGCTATTATGTTTCCTTCAGTCTTCACAAAACATTATCTTTTTTCTTCTAAGTTACTGGCGCTTTAAAATGTGTAGCATATCTCATGTGTCAGGCGTGAAAATAACAGCCAGCCAGGCAATTTTTCTAATCCACAAACATCTCTCGTTTCCTCTACCCGAGAAAGGCCATGTCACCAGGTAGACTACTTTCAAGGTCATATCTATATTTCATTCGCAAAATTGCTGCTGCCAAACATGCTTCTTTTCCCATTGTCACAGCACATGCATATGGCCTGGCTACCATAGGTTCTGTATGTCTGTCCTCATTGAGAGAGGCCCTGTGAGCAGAAGACAGGGAGTTTGTGGTTACCCATGTCACATTTGATGTTTGCCCCATCTCACCTGAGGTGCTTTTGACATTTATGCAATGTTGCCCAGACCTGAATCCTTGTGGTATGATACAAAAAAGCAGACAAGGACTGACCCACAGTTGTCTTCCAGCATTAGCTGTTGTTGCCCATTGCTCCCCCTGCCCCACTCCTGCTGCTCACGGGGAGCCGTGGCCATCGGCCATGTTGGTGGCTGGACCTTGCCAGCAAGAGGAATAAGGGAAACGGAGCCCAACCTTAGCAATTAGATACAAAATTGGCAACTTCATTGCGTGTTACTTTGATGGTTACGTTTGATTGCGGTTTACCTTTTTACCTGGGAGCCAGCTCAGAAACACCAGATGGTTATAGTCAGGGCGGGATTTGGAGAAGGTCGTGCAAGCTGTTACAATACGAGGCATGCCCAACTTTCCATCAGCAAGAGAGACATCTTGACCTTTGGTATTTTGTCAAAAGCTGCCTTTTTTTTTTCTTTTTTTTTTTTTTTTTTTTAAATAACTAAAAGCTAAGCCACTAAAGAGGTGCAGTTATTTTTGGTGTCCTGCAAAATTTGGGAAGGACCTGACACCAGCCATTTCCTCTCCTATAAGCACAGATACTAGGCCAATATTGGTTAGTGTGTAGGAAGCTTTTCCGGTCAAAGAGCGGTCGATCAAATAGGCTCGTAGGTTAACAGATATGTGGGTAGAAATGAGAGCCTGACAGCTGGAGAGATGGTCATGCAGGCAAGGGAGGCCATGTCCCACCTCCGGGTGCTGCACCGTTTTCAACTAAGACCCAACATGCAGAAAAAACAGCTGAAGGACTGGATGATTTGGAGAGGGAGGTGTTGAGTGTTTCTGCCATCTCTTTTTTTCATTAAGGCTTTCACATTCCCCTTTTCAAGTGTTTTTCTGCAGTAGCTGGAACTGGAGAGGGGAAGATGGGAGTCACTCATTCCTAGAGCTGGGGCTTGAAGTAAACAGCTGAAACTGCAAAATTCACTCAAAAGGAACTGGGAGTTGGTGTCACTTGGCAAAACTTGTCCAGTCAGTCTTTGCAACCAACTTGTGCTGCACCAGTGATACCAGCCTCAAAATCTTGCATAGGTCCATTGGGTAAAATTGTGGTTTTTAATGGAGTCAGTGGCAAAACTTGTAATACTATTAAAGCCAGAAGGACCATTGCTCTGATCCTCTTTCTAGTTTGGCCTCCTGACTCAGAGTTTTCTCCTTGTGCTTGTGTAGCAGTCCCATTGCTAGGGCTTGCTTCAGGCACCCCGCCTTGCCTCCCTTCCCTCAACCCTCTCAGATGTCACCATTGCCAATAATAGTAAGAGCAAATGAAAAATGTGATTCTGTTGATTAGCAAAAAGTTTTACAAGGTATCATGATCCTGGATGTATAATTGGGGCCAGAGATAGCAGTGGAGAGCCTTTGTTCCATGTATGGGAAGACTGTGATGAGTCTGAAGAGCAACTAAGCCAGCATTAATGCCCAGAAAATGAAGCACAACAATTGTTTGCATTGCTTTTTTATAGAGAGAATATTAAAACCCACAATTTGATTTCTTAGCATTGCGAGAAGCGTACAGTCTAACAGAAGTCAAGTTTGATATTTTTTTTGAAGTAGTGTGTTTTGCATCAGCAGCAGATAGATAATAGCTTTCTGCAACTTGTTTCATTTATCACAAGAGAGCATTTGATGCTACTGCTTCCTCCATATTAGGTAAAACCTTTTATAAAACATTCATAAACTTCCATAGTTAATACTAAATCGTAATGAATGTCTAAACAAACTCACAGATGGTTTGTAGTCTTTTATATATTGTGCATATATCTTCTTTATTCCAGACTAGCCGTTTAAGTCTGGAGAATCATTCTTTTTGTATTTGGGATTGCTTAGTCCCAAGAAGACTGGGTGATAAAAAAAATAAAATAAATTTAAAAAACCAAAACAAAACCATGTGCTAGCAATGTGCCCATCGGGCAAAAGAGGCCACCAGCCTCCTGGGCTGCATTAGGGAGAGCATTACCAGCAGGTCGAGGGAGGTGATCCTGCCCCTCTGCTCAGCATTGGTGAGATGTATCTGGGTGTTGGGTCCAGTGATGGGCTAGCCAGTATGAGAGAGACAGGGACTTACTGGAGCCAGTCCAGCAAAGGGCCACAGTGATGATTAAGAGATTGAAGCATCTCTATGTGGGGAGAGGCTGAGAGAGCTGGGACTCTTCAGCCTGGACCAGATGTGGTCAGGGGGATCTTACTGATGTGTATAAGTACCCAATGGGGGGAATGAAGAAGATGGAGCCAGACTCTTCTTAAAGGCATCCAGTGACAGTACAAGAGGCATAAATTGAAATACAGGAAATTACAGTTAAACATAAGAAAAAGCTTTTTTTTTTCTCCTGTGAGGGTGGCCAAGCACTGGCAGAGGTTGCTTAGAGAGGCTGTAGAGTCTCCATCCTTGGAGATAGTAAAAATCAGACTGGACACTTGCCATGGGCTCTTGTTGCGCTTGGTCTGGACTAGGTGATTTCCAGAGCTCCCTGCCAACCTCAACTGTTTTGCATTTCAGTAGTATCTTTGATGCAGCAAATGGGGAGCCTGTCCTATGGTTATAAGGGCACTGATCTTGCACGTTGAGCAGCTTGGAGTGAGAGCAGACCATCTGCCTGTTTCTGCTGCAGAACCAAGCAGCTATTAAACGATGACTTGTGCTCACTAATGACATCAAATGAATTTTTAACATGTAAACGAGAAGGGGAAAGCGAGGTAACTTGTTATTAGCTATGGGTTTGCCTGAAGCAGATTTCCCATGTTAAAGCACTTAAAAGCAAATATAGAATTTATGATGTGTCGGTAGATTTTAAACCTGAATAATGTCCAGTTGTTGTAATTGCTAATAATGCAAATTATCTGAGTCAGCCTCAGCTTAAAGTGGTAAATATATCCTGCCCATTCAGACATACTTCTTTCATTGTCCCTCTTCCATTAATATTTTATCCCCCTGAAGAGATGTTTTCAACATATTATGTGCACCAGCTTACTGCGCTCATGGTATTCCTGGATGTCATTACGAAGAAGCCCAAAGACTGCACCGTTGTTCTGCTGTCTGTGACGCTAGCTTGGAAATTGCTTGGAGCAACAACAGCAAGTGTCAACAGGGAGCCGTATTAATTATTTGGAATGTGTCTCATAAGAGGAATCAACTGCTTTTATTGCAGCACGAATATTACTTGAAATGAGAAGGTTACTCTAACTGTTATCGTAATCTATGTGTCATTAACTTTCCATGTTTAGAAAAAGAGATTAACAACCCTGTAAATTGTTACAGTAAATAGATGAATTATAACAACATGTTTTTATTATAAATAGAAGTTTCTCAATATAGTTACCTCCAAATTACTGGAAAAGAATTGAGTCTTTAGCAACTGGGAAACTGCATGGTGGTGTTGGGAACCAAAAAGCTTCCACCCAGGTGAAAGCAATGCCAGGCTCTGCAAACTGATATCTGCATTTTCTGCAGGTGGGAAAAAAAACAGAGCAGTTGTATTTCATACTACGCTTTCTTCAAAAATTGCTGTGACACAGAAATGCTTGGTTCCCTCTTAAGTGAGATTAACAGATTAAATGGGTTTGTGTGAAATCGGTTGTCTTCTGTGGCATATATTCTTTTAAGAGAACATGGTGCAAAATGTGCGTGGTAGTGGTAAAGCAGGTATAACTAAAGTTCAGCATAGTACCCATGTCTGCATGGAAAAAGCAAAAGAGATTGGAATGTTTTCAACTTTTCATCAGGTGTCTCCACAAAATGGAAGTTCATTGTGAAAAACGGACAATAGAACAAAATACTTGCAAACCTGTTTTGAATCCAGTGCCATGAAAATGCTCTATGTTTAATTATAGACCTGGTAGATCTCTGTAGGAAACAGCGGAACTAAAACACTTATTTGTCCACAGGGCAGGCTCACCATGGGCAGGTTTCTTACATTGCCCCACCAATCCACCTCGATTCGGATCTGGAGAGACCGCCATCAAAGGGTGAGTCAGTGACACAGTCTCCATGCACGTGCATTGCAAACCAGCCATAAGCGTGAGTGCGTGTCATTCATTTGTTCATAGAGCCTCCATGGTAAAGTTACTACCCTCCATCCAAGGACACTCTCGGTAGCAAATTAATTCCTATGAGAGAGCTGTATGAGAGATGACCATGTCCCATGTGCCCCATTATGTAGCTTTGAACATACCATCTTGTTCACAAGCTATTTTGCTCTTCCCACTAGTTTACTTCTAAGAGGGACAGGTGTACCTGAGGTCCTACCCACTGCCTTCCTCCTTTCCTTCCTAATGGCAGTGCAAAGGCACAGGGGGGCTGGTGGCAGGATGAAAAAAAGCAGATTTCAGCTGCCCCTCAGATGAGTAAAGGTACAGAAGCGGTCACGCAGTGGTTGAGGCCTGGATTCAGTCCACATTGCCATTGCTCAAAGGTTTCTTTAGAGTTGGTGAGGAGACATGTTCACTCTATAGGATGACTCAAATTTCAGGTGAGCTGATTGCCCTTGTGAGCAATGCGAGTAGCCGATATGTATGGAGTGAGTCCAGAATAGCCCTGCCTAGATAGGTACCTCTCTTGAATGGTGCAAATAAAATGATGTGAATGTAAGCCCTTGATGTCTCTGCCCCATTTGGAGGATCGTCCCCTGGCTGTGTTGTGATGAACCCCCAGTGTTTGCCCCTGTGGCCTGGGGAAATGGGCTTGGCCCAATGCTGGTGCAGACTTCTTACACTTCCCTTTGCTCCTTTTAATTAGGTTGTCAATATTCAAGTAGGATATCAAAATGACCAGCTTGTCCTCTTGGAATGGATAATAGCAAAGCTAAAATCAAACAGATATATGGAGGTATTTATTTACTGGTCAGCTCCAGAAATGTGTATGAACGTCAAACATATGGAATGTTGTAGAAGAAGAGAAGGGGAGGAAGAGGACAGCCAAAGCATGTTAGCAGGGAGATGCACTATAGCTTAGGTTTGGTATTTTTCCTTTCTCCTACTCGACAAAGGTGCTACAGTGGCAGAAAGGGTATGGGAGTGACCTTTGTAGTGATTGTCGCCATTCTGCTCCAACACTGTAAGGCTGTGAGTATGTGTTTGTGTGCGCATGTGTTTCTCTAAGTGCTCATGGTTGAAAAATGCAATGTGTTAACGCAGGATCGATCTGGATAGGCACACTGGTGTTATCTAATAGGAAGAAAGCTGTCTTCTAAATCTCAGTTTGTTATCCATCTCTAATATTCTGGGAGACAGAAGAACCTTTGTATTGGTAAATTGCAGCTGCAACTGCAAACTGCTCCTCCAAATGGCCCAAGGACTTTGTGGGCTAAATGAAAGCATACTGTTAACGCTCTTGGTGTGTAAGGCTCCCTTAGATTTGAGTAAGCCTTGTGGCTAGATCTGTAACTTGATCAAGTAAACATTTGCTGTTTTTTTTCCCCTTTGTAAGTGTGAATGTGTGTTTTCTTAGCTGATGCAGTAACAAAAAATAAGGAATTGACTCTTGCTGCACAGAAGCAACCTCAGCTTTATTATTCCTTGGTGGTTCCTCTTGCATCTCTGCAAGGTGGGACCATGTGCTGGGTGGTGGAGCTTGGGATGCTGGATTCACAGTCCTTTCTCCAAATCTGGTCTTGTCATGAGTTGGGCTGGTCATGTACAATCTCCTGGCAGTCAATAGCCTCCATTCAGCTTTGAGTGAACTGACCTGAGGTTTGACACATGCATTTAAGATCATCAGCTTCTTCTAAGCGACTTGAAAACCTCCAGTTCTGTGGTAAAATTTACTACATTGCTTTTTTAGCAGAGCACTCCAGTAAGGCAGAGACAGTTAGGACTTCCAGGATCTTCTTGCTCAAGTCTGTCTTTGATGTTAGGTGAGATGAATCAGAGCTTACTTAGGTCAATGTAAATCCTTGCCATGTGGTCTGGAGCAGTCTATGGAAGACTCAAGGATGCTGGAACAGCAGCAGCCAAAGAAGCTGTGCCTTGCTTTCTCCAAGATAAAAGAGCTAAAGACTAGCAGAAATCTTCAGTGATCTTCCATTCGTGAGGGCATAGCTGCCTCTGCAAGATGAATGGCACTGCCACCAGGAGCTGGGCAAAGTGGGTCAGGCAGAACAGTTGCAGTACTTACAGAGAAGGTAAAATGGAGTTTATCCAACAAAAACTGCTACATTAACGGCTTCCACCAGGGCCTCCACACCCCCACTTGAGAGGTCTTAAAGAAAGGGCTGCTCAGGGTGGAAGGACCAATACTACTGCTGTTACACGCTGGTAAAAGGACTCGAATCCCCTTGTGTAACTTAATAGGAGAGGGCCAGGGAAGCAGCCAGCTCTGAAGACATCAATCTATTAGCTGGTGACTAGGGGGTGTTAAAAACTTAGTAATTGGTACTGTCTTCGAGCAAGTCTTTCCTCTGTCCCTGGGATCTGGGACATGTAGCTATACTTACATGTCTGCTGCTTCATTTCCAGCCTCAGCATCCAAAATCCATTACAATGTAATAATCATGATTTTTTTTTTTTTCCTAAGTGTGTGAGGCTTATGAAGGTTTTTTTGTTTGGCTGCATTTTGTGACACCATAGGACATGCTCAGGTCATGTTCCAAGCTTCATCCCGGAACATAAAAGCTGTTTTAAACAAAGGAGTCAAAAACACCTCTGTCCTGAAGCTCTCGTTGGTTCTCCACATTTCCAGTAGCTGAAATTCTAAAAAAAGAGCAGCATTATGACAGTCATCACAAACCACTAATGCTTTTGGCTGTTGCTTTGATGCTCTTCATTTCCCTTTCGCATTCTCTCTCGCACTGAGCTGAACACCAGGTGTAGGTCAATGTTGCACATCGAGTGGTAAAAAGAAGAAGCCACCATACAATTTTAATTGTAATAAATGGAAATAGAGCCAGGGTAGGGGTATAAAAGCATCTTTCCTTTCCATATTATTAAAAAAAACTACACAGCTTTAATGCTCCTCTGGGTCTATGCAGTCGCATTTCTTAGCTGGCAGATGTATTTGTAACTGCCTCTTCCTTCTCCTTTTTAAAAATTTTATCACTGGTGACATTTACACACATTGTTTATGCATGCAGGGCATTTTTACCTGCTTTTCAGAGTCCTGATGCTAGTAGTGAATAGAGTATAAACTCCAGTAGTTTACTAGTACATTAGTGTCATCGTACATTACAGGGTAATTACTCTGAGCCACTGCTCTGTACAGTAACACAGTAATGACACGGTAAATCAAGTAATAGATATGAGGCCCTGAATCAGCATTTTTTATCAAGACACTTCGTATTCCCCACACCCTTTTTAATTTGAGGGTCTTTTAAAATTAGTTCTGTATACAAAGCACTGTTAACCATTATTTTTGTACCTTCTCTCAGTCTAACGATCCAGACGTGATTACATGATTGTTACACAACTGTTTACAGTATCCATATCCAGAATAATTCCAGGGGTAGCTGAGACCTCAGGTTGTGATCTCATAGACTGAAGATTAAACCTGTGTTTAAAAATGGATTGCTGGTTACTGGCAATAGCAAGGAGTTTTGTAGGTGAGGGTGATGCTGATACTCTGGCTTAGAAAGGGATTTTATGGAATTACCATATATAGCAATAAATTAAATTTAGTGTTTGGACTCAAATTCTACCAGGTACTAAACCACAGCAAATAAGTGAATTAAACTCACTGAATCCACACACTAAAACTATTTATAAAGCTTTACAGAAGCAGATTTTAGCGTATATGTGGAATCATATTAAACATGAAATATATGCCTGGCGTTTAAAGCTAGACAGTCTGAGGAGCTTGCCTCCCCTGTTGAGCTAGCATTTTGCCAAGGTTTCCTTCAAAGTGGAAGCTCAGGGAGCAGTTGTCGTGGAGATTGATACACTTGAAGTCAGTACATTTCCAAAATGTGAACTGATAAGCAAAACCATGTATTGGTCCCCAGTTCTAGAAATATATAGCAACTAAAGGAGGGGTGGGAGGTTCTTACCTTCTGTGCAGATTTCTCTAGCCAGAGAGGTTGTTTTGGCCCCAGTTAAGGCACTGTAGGGTTTTTTCCTGTAAACTTCAGTCGTGAGGTTCAGCCTTCATTGACACAGAATCTCTCCCTACCCCTTGGGCAGCATGTCAGGGAGACAGCCAGAGGTTTTACTGGTTTCTCTCTGTTTCTTCTCCAGCTCACTGGCCTGTCCCTTTGTGCATTCTTCCTTCAGAAGCTGGAACCATTCTGCCATTTTTCTCCTCTTTCACATTTGCAACGTCTGAGGGAGAACCATTCCTGAATGTCAGAAGCACTGTGAAATCTTACCAAAAATAGAACAGGTTTTTGGATGCACACATTCTGGGTCTTTTATTTTTTCCTCTCCCTCTTCCCAGAGAAGGTCAATGGCTTTGCAGATGATGTGGGAGGATCTGGCAGCTGGGCTCATTGCACGGCCCTGGTGCTCCTTCCCAGGTCCAGAGAAAGGGGAGCGCCGGGCAGTGAGGCCCAATGGCCCTCCTTGCCTTAATTCAAGCCGACACATGGGGTCACACATGCCGTGCTCGCCAGGCCCTGAGACAGGAGCTTTCCTGGCTCTCCCTCCCCGGGTCCAGCACCATGAGAGAGGTGCTGTTCAGGTCTCCCTGCTCTGAGCCAGTGGTGGCCAGGCACCGCCTCTTTCCAGGCTTTTTCATTTTCTGCCTGGGAAAGCCATTCCCTCAGCTCAAGAGTCCTTTACAGCGTCCCTCTGCTTCTCTCTGAGGTCCCACTTTTACTCATCCTGTTCCTTCCCTTTAGAGTTAGTTACAGCTCTATGTTTCCAGCTTCTTAAAGCAATACTATTTTCCTGCAGAGAGGCTAATTTGATGCCTTTAAGCCAAGAGAGGACCATGCACTGGATGCTGGTTGGGGTCCCCCATGCTCAGGACCCTTACTCCCTTTTTCCCTATGCAGTGCTGGGGTGCTATATAGTGGCCTGCTCTTCCTCAGTCGTGTTTCCTTCTTTGCTTTTGCTCAGCCTTTTCTCCAAGTATGATTGCTCTCAGGGCTTCTCCTTCCTGACTGCCCTGAGCTTACCAGAGGATCTCACTCCCTCTGACATAGGGTGTGAGCGCTTATTGCAGAAAGCCAGCAACCCACACCCAACATTTTCTCATCCCATGTGGCTTTTCAGGCAAGCAGAGTATATGAGGCATGCGGGTAACTGGTGTTGCACCAGCTGGATGGGCGATGACTGTTTACTATACCTGCATGGTCAATGGAAAGGTTTTGCAATGACTGCAAGCTTCACATGTACTGTGAATTTTCAGCTGCCTTCTTTTGAAGATGTCTGTACAGATTTGTTTGTTGGGTTGCTTTGCTGTTTGTTTATTTTTCATTTGAACTCTGCTTTTTGTCGTGACGGGCGGACTCATTTAAAGCCCTTGGCCTCCAGGCTGGAGATGAGTCTTCAAACAGCTCAGCATGGTGACGGAGTGGGTTTTCAGCAGTGTGGTAGATGCGGACTCAGGAATGCATTGACAGGTATGGAGCTCATTTGGGTTGTGGAGATGGTGAGCTCTGATATAAGGATGCGATGCTTTTCTCAGTCTTATCCAGACCTCTACAAAAATCTCTCACTGTGGTTCAGATCCATATCAAAACATCCACCTTCCTGGGCTACACTGATTTCCCTGAAGGAGGCAGCTGCTTTGAACATGGACCGTGCTCCGTATTTATTAATTCCTCATTAGGTATCATCAGTGGTGATAACTAGTATCATAACCAGAGTAGCCAGAGCTCCTGGCAATCTTGCAGCCAGCCTGCAGTCCTGCTGTTTGCTTGTTATCATCAGCGAGGTCCCACTTTACATCCATAGTCAGAAAGAGTTAATTGCATGCTGTTCACCGTTTTCTTTTTTACTATGGTGTTGAACTGTTGCTCTTATTTCTTTGGAATGTGTGTTTTCATTGCAGAGGGGCACCTCAGGGCATTGCTGTTTATTTATAAGATAACAGCGTTCACTCTAGCAGAAAGCCGGAGTTCACAAAGTCTCTCAAGGAGGAGTGCTAAATCCTGTACGCTGGTGGGAACTGTTCAAAGTATTTACACTTGAAATAGTTAAGGATTTTGGGGTGGGGGAGAACAGTCCGACTGATGTTTTACACCTTTTTGATTATTCGTAGAAATGTATAAAAAAAAAAAAAAAGCACTTTTTTAACTAGCCTTTTTTACTACCTGGCTGCTGCCTTGTAAAGGAGTTTTGCTGTGGAGATCAGCATGAACTGTGATTTAAAGATGCCTTGAAATGTTATACTTTGTAGGCTGTTTGAAGCTACCGTATGACCTGATATAAGCTCAAAATGGACATAGACATCCACCCAGGAGATTCTTTTGACAGTGGCTTTCATTTTCCGCTGTACTGAGCTGTGCTACTCGCCATCAGCGGTGGAAGTTTTCACCCACCTGACAGTGGCAACAGCTGGAAAGCAGAGTCAGCTATGGCAATGCATCCTCAAGTATCACTAATCTAAAGTGAATGTCCTATTACCAGCTTGAAAAAAAAGCTATTGAACCAATTCAACCTGGAAAAAAGAGCGCAGTGCTGCATACAGCGTGAGACCCTTCTCAAACTTCTTTTTTTTTCCCCCTTTTCTGCCAGACTAATTTTTGGCCACACTTCTCTTTCTGAAATATTTATAGGGCAAATAACTGTTTTAAATGAGCAGATGGGGGAGACATAAGACAAGCTGTTAAATTAATAAACATGTGTGGTACTTTATCAGTAAGGGAGCCCATTTTGGCATTTCTTCTGGATGATTTGTATGGCCTATCACCATTGCACCTGGTGCAGGGACAAGAAATGGGCACTTAATAACCAAACAATGTGCAAACTCCTTCCATTATAACTTCATTATGTCAGATATAATCGTCTATAACTAGATGTCAAATACATAATTTATGTCCAGCTCCCCTGTGGAATAGTGGCCATATGAAGAATGGCCCCATTAATGGGAAGGAGCTTTTACTGTAACTTTTCCCCTCCTGGTACATGGTCCATTTTGTCATCTGGTATTAATTCTGAATCACTTCAGGGTTGCAGAAAAATGCCTGTTATATTTGTATTTGCGTAATGGGAGAAGGTGGCAAATAAATCATATGAGAGATCAAATTTCAGGTCCACTGATTTCCTAAGCCATAGGAATTGGATTGGAGAATAGGATTGGTCTGCAGCGCTTTGATTGAGAGGCATAACTGGCCTTCATTTTACCTGTCTGGAGACATTAAAAAGGTGTACAGCGTGAGGTAATGCTTCCTATGGGAGCCCTCTGCCGCAGTCAAGAGCTTAGCCACTGGAAAGTCTTTATGTGCCGCTGCAGCCATGCTGCTTGCATCCTTTGCTGTATGTTGCATCTTCCCTCCTGTTGTCATATGGTGCCTATTTATAGAAGTGTTCCATGACATATGTGATAAAGTGTGTCATCATCACTTGAAAGGATGGAGGGTAGGAAAACAATGTTTTTCTAGAGGAGTCCTTGGGAAACATGTGTGTGTTAGAGAGGCACACAGGATCCCAGTTGTTCTGGGCAGGGCCTGTGGATATTCACAAATGAAATACGTACAAATTCAAAGGATCAGGTTGGCATGAGTCCCTTTACGAAATGCCTTTTATACATTTTTATGATTTAATTTTTTTAGTATACGGCCTTGTTTTGGGGTTAAAAGCCTGGTGGAGAGCAACTCAATACTCTAAATCTGTGAAGATGGTTTGTTAGTCATAGAGCTAGGACGCCACCTCAGATATAGCACTATTGATACATTATTGGTATATTGTTACTTAAGGAGAAAACCTGTTTTATTCTGTTGCAGCTACAGGGGTAATATTTGTTTTACTCTTCCTCAGGTATAAATCTGGATGCAAAATTATCTAGTTAACACCATTTATAATAGTAGATGACTTCTTAGTGTCTAATAGAGTTTCCCATTGCCAGAACAAAATTATTTTAAGACTAGATAATGAATGGTATGTTTACCTAACAAAATATTTTAAGTTTTCTAGACTTATGACTTGGATTTCTGAGTGGCATGTACGCTAAAATATTTGCAGTGGTGGAATATCACGTTACATCTATAGCATCTTCTCCTGGAAAATATTTTCTTTATTCTTTTCATTTCATTCTTTTCATTTTATGTGGTTGTTGTTTTTCACTGCATGCATGATGTGTTTAAAGAAAGCAGATCACCCTTACAAAAGAAACATAAAAATGTGAGTTCTGGTTTAACATAAGTTACGAAAAGCAACTGATAATGACCTAGGCTATTCAATGGTGTAGTCTGGCTGCCTTCCAATAAAATGTAGATGTATCTTACTGGTCAATGAGCAAGTTTAGCATGCTCTCGTTGAAGTTCATCAGAATCAAGCCATGCATCTCTAGAAAGGCAGGCAACCGATTTCCCATGCAAGCGAATCATGTTAGGCTTAGACATAGTGCTGTTGACAGCACTGAGTCAAAGAGTTTTGTATTCATTTGATGGCTCTTCAGCTGTGCAGTGGGATTTTCTGTAGGTGAACAGGTTTTTTACAGCTCTTGGCTCTTGGAATCATCTTGGGTTGAATCAGAAATTGTTAGAAATGAGAGATTTCTACCAGTCAGTGGTCTGATGCTTTCTAAAATATTTGGGTTTAGAGCCTGCTTTGGCCCTTGAATTTTCCCTAAAGCGGATTGTTAAATTTTGATTCTTCCCTTTGCGTGTTGTTTGTTACAGAGGAATCCTAGTGATGTGATATAATCCATTTCTGAGGGAAATGTATGCCAGTGAATTGGGTACCTCACTCTTGAAAGGCGCTTTTGGAAATCCCAGCATTAATAAATACATACTAAATACCGATTTACAGATAAACATTATGGAGCCCCATTGCTAAGATTGTAACTTGGCTCCCTCATAAGAGGCCTCATGATTTAAGTCTTTCAGCCAAGTAAGTTTGGCTTGATAACTGCAATATTTGCTCGGGAGACAAGGACTGCTGTCCTCTAGCTCCAAATGCTTTGTTATCGCCTTCAGATTGGCTTGATATTCCATTCCCCTTGAAAACTCGCAAGAAGCCGTATTTAAAAGATCTTTGTTACCTTTGAGAAGAGATACTAAAGTTGTTTAAATGTAATTATAAGGGTTATAGGGCCAGCGTGCATGAGGGTGCAACAGCCATGGGGCTGTTGGCTAAGGAGCTTTCTGGGATAGAGAGAACCAGCTGGCCTTGGGGCAAGAAGACTTTGCCCTTACCCAGTTGAGGATGCTGTTCTTTTTGCACATATGGTACACAGGGAGTCTTATAGAGGGCTCTAGATTAAGCATGTTAAATTGTAGCAAGTATATCCCTTGTTTCACTGCAGCTGGTTTTTGGAGGAAATTGCTTGTGCTTCATTAAAAAAGGACCACAGTTATGGATGCTTTCATGGCAGTCTTCCCTTTAGATTTTCTCTTAAGTCCTGGTTTCATCTTCATTTCATTATGACCACTGCTTTGCACAGACACGTGTGTGTGCATCTGTATTGTGCCCACAAATTTAGCAGTAGACGTGCAGTAAAATAATACAGTTACTGAGTAAACAATTGCGTTTCATTTTCTGGAACGAAAGGGAACGTGTGCCCATAAATCTTCTTCTAAATAATCTGTTTTGGAGAGTAAAAAAAAGATGAGGTTTCTAAATTCGTGAAGGCCATTCACAGTGGAATCCTGTGTGTCACTGAAGTGTAACAAGCTTCTTTATATTTTATTGTGCTTCTAGATCAAGCTGCATTATTATGCCTGCATTCCCCTGACACTATAGCTGTTGCTAAGGAAGAGGTACATTATGTTAATATTTTGTGATCATAACTATGCAAGCTGAGTTTTGTACATTGAAGAAGTTAAAGGGCGGGGGGGCAAGTGAAGTTAATGCACCATTTTGTCTCAGTCTTCACTGGCAAGTGCTCCAGCCACACCATCCAAGACACAGAAGGGACTGGGAGGACGAAGAACCACACAGCATAGGATAAGATCAGGTTCGAGACCATATAAGGAACCTAAAGGTGCACAAGTCCATGGGACCTGATGAGATGCATCTGCGGGTCCTGAGGAAACTGGCAGATGAAATGTCTAAGCCACTATCCATCATATTTGCAAAGTCATGGCAGTCCAGTGAAGCTCCCACTGACAGGAAAAGGGGAAACATAATCCCCATTTTTAAAAAGAAAAAAAAGGAAGACCCGGGGAACTACAGGCCAGTCAGTCTCACCTTTGTGCCCAGCAAGATCATGGAGCAGATCCTCCTGGAAACTGTTCTAAGGCACATGGAAAATAAGGAGGTGAATGGTGACAGCCAACATGGCTTCACTAAGGGCAGATCATGCCTGACAAATTCGGTGGCCTTTTACGATGAGGTTACAGTGTTGATGGATAAGGGAAGAGCAACGGACATCACCTACCTGGACTTGTGCAAAGCATTTGACACTGTCCCACACAACATGCTTGTCTCTATGTTGGAGACACATGGATTTGATGGATGGACCACTTGGTGGATTAGGAGTTGGCTGGATGGTTGCATTCAAAGAGTTGCAGTCAACAGCTCCATGCCCAAATGGAGCCCAGTGATGGGTGGTGTTCCTCAAGGGTCTGTATTGGGAC
>VYZV01005525.1:36477-49345 GCA_013401275.1 Pandion haliaetus | reverse complement strand
ACTTCCCAAGTGGAAAGCAGAGCAGAACTCAAACCATGTAATTCTCTTTGCTTAAAACTGGCTGCCCAGTCAGTGCAGGGATGCTGGCAAGCGTGTTGGTGCATACACCTTTCTGGACTAAGTACAGTATATTTTGTCTTCTGTTAACTCAGCGTGCCGTGGAGATCTGGGGGAGAACTGGGGATCCCTTTTGTGGGAGGGGTGGGAGTTGGGTAAGAAGTGTGGGAGAAAGGACGTGTTTATAGGCAATTAATCTGCTGCTTGTGGAACAACTTGTGTTCAACCTGAGACAATGGAGTAGGCAATTTTTTTAACTGAACTTCCAAAACAGTGCCCAAATCACTTTACTGAATGGCTAGCATCCATTTACGACTTCACAGTGTGTATGAGTAACTTGCAGTTTCTGGTATGCGTTGTTTTTCACACTTTCAAAACTGGATTTAATTGACTATCCTGTGTATACGCTTAGCTTTAGTTCAGATATCCCACACATTAAACTTCCTTATGATCTTTTTTCAACGGTGCTGTAACTTAGCTTTTCCTGTGGTCCCTTTGAATGTTTTTGTTATGTATTATACTTGCTTAAACCTGTGAAGTGCATGAAAACCAGTTTTATTATTTGTCTTAAGCAGAAGTAATGGAAAGCCATGTACTGTCACCTTCTGGGTTGGAGTAAATGGCAGGCAGCTAGTGGTATAGTGAACCTCTGAGCTGCTGTACTGACTTGTTACCGGCAAGTGGGCTAGGTAATGCTAGCAGTGGTGCACAGCAGCTCTTAGTATTATGTTTAGCCAAAAGCTGATAATACATTTATGCTCCTTGTTCTACTACATATACTTTTTCTATTTTGAGTTGTAAGCAGAATGGGTATAAGAAAATATGGGTAANATTTATCCATTAGAGAATGCAGCATTTAATTAATATCGAAGGATCAGGCGTTGGCAGTGTCATCTCTCAAGCTGATCATTCTTGGCATGAAGTACATTTCCCTCTGCATAAGTCACAAAGGTCAGGTTCACCTGGTGTGAGAAGCTTTAATGTAGTTCAGTGACAAGAATGACTGAGTAAACATGCTCTGCTGCTCTTGCTTTTGCCTTATCAGACTTACTCAGTTTGGCTTGGTTTCTGTTAAAAATAAAAAAAATTACTTGTGCAACCAAAGCAGCATGGGTGCAGGTACTTGGAACAAAACTTCTAGACTGTCCATATTAGAGAGCTTTAATTAGGTTTTCCAAGAATTTTAAGCTAATCCCCAATCCTTTGCCGTTCTGAAATTTGTTAGACTTGACAAACATGTATCAGGAGAAATAATGGGTTGTGTAACTCTTCCAGCTATTTTCTATAGCAATGATTGTATTAAAAAAATGATCTTACAGGGGTATGTTTAGTTGTCCATTGCTAAAAAGTGTTTTGCTTTTGTTGGTGATGGAGTGGTTCTGTTGTAGTTTGTTGCTGGACCTACTTGAAAATTAGTCCTTCCTTCTCGTGCTATCCTTCAGACAGAAGTAAATAAAGCTGGTTTAGTTGGGCAGCTTTGTGTCCCTATACCTTCCAAGTTGCAAAAATCCTGATGCAGACATACTATGCACTGTAGATATGTGCTAGTATGCTGTGAACTTTGCCGGTCCTTTTATTTGTTTGAAACCTAAATACTAGAAATTATTTTTCTGTATTTCTTCGCAGACAAGGGACCTTCTTGGCTGAAGATTAGGTTTTCTTATGATTACCGGTTCTTAAATATAAATTTTCATTATATTTAGCTGTCTGAGCTATGAATGATAGGTAGAGCCAATATAATATGCTGAAGAAAACTAAGATTGTAGTAGGAAAACTGTAGCACCTATCTTTTTAGTTAGACTGTGGCACCCCCGTATATATGCTTAGGCCAAGAACAATCTTTCTGTATTAAAATAATTTTAGCTGCAATGGGAGAGGGATAAAAGGAACCCTGTAATGAAGTTTGTCTGGATGCCACCACGGTGTCGGTTTCTTACGTTTGCATGTTTAAAGTTCTTTTCCTTTACTTCTAGCTGTAATGGCCCAGGCCAGGGAGCTGTAGCTGGAGCAGCTGCCATGGTTGAAATAGCCCCACACAGGCCTGGGCTCTGCCAGCTGTAACAGGAGACAAGCGCTGGGTCAGGGCACACACTCCTGTCTCGCAGGGCTTGCTGCTGGTATTTGAGTAGGACTCGGCTGAGAAGTGGAAGGACTTGTTCCAGTGTTCTGTGCTATTCTTACTCTGCTTTGCAGGCTGGGATGAATGACTCTGTGAATCTAAATGAGTGAAAAAAACAGACGTGGAAACAGTAGGGTAGATAATTTCTCATGCCCGCTGCAGCAGTATTTGGATCTCTCTCTAAACTTTTTTGTATAGAGCATCTGCAAATCCCTGATTCTACTGTGTATTGCATAGATACAGTGAAGATGACTTGTAATACATATATGTGTGTGTGTGTCTGTATGTGTATATAGCCTTAAGTACTCAGTATGCTACCAGCATTCGAGCATACCAATCTGCTTCACTGCTAAAACCTAGTATTTTAATATTAGTAAATTAGCTGTTTGCTTGGTGTTCTTAATTTCCAAAAAGTCCTTATAAACAGCTTATTTTGTGTGACTGGTAAACTTTACACTTACTAATTACATCCAGATTCTACCAGGACCTGTTAAATAATTTCTCTTTTAGTTACACGAAGATGAATCTGGCCTAATTAAATTTTAGTTAAATTTAGTCTCTAGTAGTTAATGCTCATGCAGCAGAACACAATTATTTGGCCACAGTTGTTTAACATTGATTTAGCTAAGAATTTAAAATCTAGTAAATATTTTTTCCTAAATTTTTCAGTGCAAACTTAGATATCTTAATGGCAAATAGAGACTTTCTTTGCTTTTATTGTTTCCTGTCAGAGAAGTAGTACCATTAATGAAGCTGTCAGCAAATTTAGCTTCCCTTATTTTAAGAAGTAGTGGAATTGAATGTTTGTATGCAAACCAAATAAACCCCTGACTATTATTTTACTAATCTGTATGCAGACTATATAATGCTACTTAAAATTGAAGATGTGGCCTTTGGGCACAGGAATACACAGTCCAAATGTGACACAATGTAGTAAATGAATTTAAAAAAATGGGGAGAAGGTGTGTAAAAAAGGAAGACTGGTGCTACAGTAATAATATAATAACTCAAACGACTTTGTGGTTTCACTTTGAGAACGTGAGAATATTTTCTTCTCCCTTTCCCGTGTGCAGGGAAAAAAGCAGTGAGGTCCTAAGACACTCGAATAATAAGTAGTGCCATAATATATGAGACTGGCAAGCTTATTCTGAGCAGAAGTCACTTCACTGAGGAAACCTAGAGGTCTTTAAGAGGGAATGCAGTAAAAGGGATGTTGAATTGTGTCCTGCTGAGGAATGGAAGAGTTAAATGTGAAAGTAACTGTTCACATGTCATGTACTTTGAAGCAGTCACCAAAACAAAGTCCTTCATCTTGAGCAAGTGAAGGTCTGCAAAAGGAGGCAGATATTGTCAGTAATATCATGGACAACTTGATTTTCTCATCTGGTTTTGGAAGGGTGGCAGAAGGGTTAGTAACAAAAGAGCTGAGCTGAGAACATAATAAGGCATGCAGAGGAATAAAGAATGGGCTTTTAACGTGGTGTGAACAAAACTGTGAATGGAGTTGGTGATCCAATAATGAGGGAAGAAGATAGGCAGAAAAGTCAGAAAGCTCCACAGTTAATTAAGGTTCTCATTAAAAATTGGGGGACCAATTGGGAAGAACGGTGAATTGTGTGTAGCACACAGGGCTAAGTGTGTTATACTCTTACACCTGTATGTCCTGTTACAGAAAGAAGCTTGCACTAGCTGAGTGAGAAAGCATCTGGAATTGCCAGTAAATCCAGAATATGTCCCCCAGAATTGTGTCTGAACTGCACTGTGTGTAGCTAGTACCCATCAAAATAGCAGCAACGGGTTTTTGTTTGAACTGGTAGGAGTGTGAAGAAACAGAGGAAAACTAAAATTTTAACTTTTAAAAAAAAAACTTCTGTGGCAATTGTGCAGAACTTTACTGAGCATGTTTTTATACAAAGAATCTGAATAACCCACAGTTGTACTAACTGAAATAAGAATTTGCATAGAATCTCAATCCTTTTTATGACTTTATCTCCTAGCATTTGGTTAGGATTAATCTTCCATAAAATTGTTGTTAAATATTTGTGAAAATCAGTGCAGTGTCTTAGGTAATGCTTAATTTAAATGATTGAATGGCTGTGGAGTTTTACAAATAGTGCCTGTGTTTTAATGTTGCTTTACTACCAACAAGAAGAGATACGGCTCCTCTTTGGTGGCAGGTTTCATGTATTTGTCATGTATATGGTATCTTTTCTGCCAACTTCAAATCTTAAAATGTACTTAAATCCATAGTTTTCAGAAACCAGGGATTTGATGTATATTTAATGACGCTGTTACATATCACTTCCAGTCTTCCTGCAATACCTTCATGCATATAATGCAAAATAAAAACCAAACAAAAGGTGTCAACAGCCTTTAGCCAGGCTTCTAATTGAAGTTAATCAAGATAATTCTACATGCTGAACTTCTTACTGTATCAGCTAACTTGTCTTCTGTATCTGATTACTGAGGGGAAAATGAAAATTTATGTGAATGTTCTGCATTTAAATGGAAATTTAAGTAAGTCACTTTTCCCTTTCTGTGCTGATGTGTTGTTGCCAGTTATGAGCCTCTCAACGTTGCTTTTTTCATGTGTTTTTGTGTTCGTGCTATAAGCTTAAAACCAGAATCACTTTGGGACAATGAAGTTCAGTACAGTTAAGTTTTATTTTCAAATGCTTATTGTACAAGATGCTGGTGTAATCCCCCCAGCCTTTTTAGTATTCCAGTGTTCTGAATACTTTATTAATGTGTAAAAATTTACATATTTACAGTTAATTCTTTGAACTTGACAGAGATTTTGGAGATCAGGCATTTTAGTGAGGAAACACTGAGAAGTAAGCCTATTGCAATGTCCTTGTTTCTCCAGATAAAACTAGACATCCTGGCTGGATGTTTACCAGTGTTATTACAGGACAACGTATTTGTGTCTTGATTCTTTTCTGGGATTTGCCCACCCTTCTCCGCCCTTGGTTTTATTTTTTTTAAGATGGTTAGAATAAGCATGTAATCGGTTTACCTTTAAGTTACTGACATGTGCTTTCAACATAAAATTGCAACTAAATAGTTTAAAACAATCTAGGAATGCCACGTACAAAGAGTTATTACTTTTAGCTGAAATATATAATAGCAAATGAGGATGACGTGTGCGATGGAATCTGATAGTAAAGTCCTTTGTGGCAATTACATAAAGCAGTTAGTTTCAGTGCTTAATTGATAACACTGGGGCTTGCTTCACTTCCATGAAGTGTGGGAATACGAGGTGCGGAGGTAACTGCATTCCATCAAGTTTCAGTCTAGACAGAGCATCATTCATCCTGTAACAAACAAAGAGGGCTAATCACCTTCTTAAAAGTGACCTGGCAGCTAAAGCATGCGCTGTGGTGGGCACACAGAAAGGCAAGTCAAGAGCTCCGTGTGATCAGCAGCAATACTCTTCCTAGCGTTAAGTAAGGGTCTTGACTTGAAAGGATGCTATCTGGATTGCAGAATGTTGGTTTCTTCTCATTTCGTAGGGGTGGTGGTTTTTGAAAGAAATGGTTTAATGAAGTGCTGTACAGTTAATTACATTTGATTGAAGGAAAAGCTTGTTACCTAGTTGAGGTGGGAGGAAGTTTGAAGAACACTTTTATAGCAAAAAGTATTAAGAAACACTATTAGAGACTCATCTCCCTGTCCTGGTTTCAGCTGGGATAGAGTTAATTGTCTTCCTAGTAGCTGGTATAGTGTGCTGTGGTTTTGAGCTAGGTATGAGAAGAATGTTGATAACACACTGATGGTTTCAGTTGTTGCTAAGTCATGTTTAGTCTAAAGTGTCAAGGATTTTTCAGCTTCTGATGCCCAGCCAGCCAGAAGGCTGGAGGGGCACAAGAAGTTGGGAGGGGACACAGCCAGGGCAGATGATCCAAAGTGGCCAACGGGGTATTCCATACCATGTGATGTATATAAACTGGGGGGAGTGGGGGCAGGGGGGAATCACCGCTCGGGGACTAACTAGGCATCGATCGGAGGGTGGTGAGCAATTGCATTGTGCATCACTTGTATATTCCAATCCTTTTATTATTACTGTTGTCATTTTATTACTGTTGTCATTATCATTATCAGTTTCTTCTTTTCTGTCTTATTAAACCGTTCATATCTCAACCCACGAGTTTTACTTCTTTTCCCGATTTTCTCCCCCATCCTACTGGGTGTGGGGGGGAAGTGAGTGAGCAGCTGCATGGTGCTTAGTTGCTGGCTGGGATTAAACCATGACACTCCTTCCTTTAATTGAAGAATAGTACAGTGGGCTTTGACTTTTTCAAACAAGGTTTCCAAGGAAAGGGCTGCTTTTTTTTTTTTTTTTTTTGTAAGAGGGCATGTGTCTACTTCTAAGGCATATCAAAATTCAAACGTAAAGTGTGATGTAGCACAAGTTGAGCCCAGTTTAATTAGTTCTGCTGGATTTGTTAGCTTGATTTTTATGTAGACTCTACCAGAATTAGTTGGGGAGGACTGCTGAGGGGAAAAATGGTGGGGCTATTGAGGAAAGTGTGGAAAGGTATTCCCAAGTTTTCTTGGTGATCTGAGGACAAACAGTGAGTAGCAGATGCCCTTGATAGCATAGGAGGCACAGGCAGTGAGATACACCTTGACAGCATGAGGATAAATGTTAAGAACTCATGAACAAAGAGATGTAAAGAAACAGGATCAGTTCGGATAGAAACTAGTTTGCCAGCTGCTTTGCTTTGATTGCCTGTGTGCATGCTCCTAACCTGCAATAAGTGTAAGATGGCTCTTGGAAGGAAGTTGTGAGCGTCCACATGCAAAGCTGCTGCAGGATAAAGTAACTAAATTCCCACCGTAATTTTGTATTTTATGTTTTCTGGCTTTGTGGACATCATTGCTTCTCCCTTGTCAATTGTTCTGCTTGAGCAGGAGATGATAATCCTTATGCAGTTTAAGATCCAAGTGGAGCACTTAAAGAAGGGAAGCTGCAAATGTTGTATTTAGCAGAGGATGAGCATAATTCTATAGTTTTGTTTTCACTAGCAAAAGTCACCTAAAAAGTTACCTAAAAGCAGAGCATTGAAAACAAACATGAAAGCCGCCATATAAAACCAAAAAATGTCATTGCTACAACTATCTGTCTGACCTCAACTCAGCTGCTTTGTACATAATTGTGACAGTTTTTATAAAGCATTTTTCTCTGCAGTATCTCTGCCTCATTTGGTGGAAAAAGGGGTAATTTCAAGTTCTTGCAGAGAATAGACTTTGGCAATTGCAGACCTTCCTGCTTCTCTCTTCCCCTTGGATGCTGTATTCCCCAACTGGGAGGTGGTTCTTCATGTGTGCTTCTTTCTTGATGCTCTGTCTTTTTCATTTTCACTTACTCCACTTTTTTCAGTTATTTTAAAAAGGCATTTTTATTTCAACTTAAACATTGCTGTTTTATGCATTTCTTTGCTTTAATGAAAAGAAATTAGTTGTGTGGTGTTACTAAAAAGAGATCTTTGATAAGTGCTCAGATCAACTGGGATGGGTAAAGGAAGTGCAAAAGACTGAAGTTTATTCTTCCCTAAAGGAATGCTTAGCTTTCCTGACTCTTCTGGTATGCTTTCTGAAACTGGGGCTCTTTTATTTTTCTACTTTTAGTGTCTTGCAGAACACAAACTCTGAGAATCTTGACTGACAGATGACATCCTCTCTGAATGTATAATCTGTTCTGGGGCAAATGCAGTGGGGTGAGATTAGAGGCAATATAGGACAGTCATTGCCTACATAAACTTGGCTCAGTGTAGGCCATGAGAGGTAGCTCATCTACTGAACTTCTTTTAAACATGTATGAGCTTGAGTGAGTAATTAAGGAAGTGATTTCAGATATATATTTAAATAATGCTTTCGGAAGGATCATATGAAGCTTTGGTTAGGATTTGGGGAGGGGGGCAGTTAGGGTAAAATTGTGTGAAGGGCTATTCTAGTCCTTGGAGGATACACTGGTTCCATGCCACATATTTCCAAACTATTTCTCCTATAGTGCATTTCATTAAAGAGTTCCAGGACTTTTGAAAGGCAAGCTGGTAATACATTTTTTCACTATGTGTAGAAGAAAACCAGAATTATTCTCAATGTTGTCAACTACTGTATGGCAGGGGAGGGAGGGTGTGACAGTTCAAAAAGAAAATCGTCATGCTGTCTTGGAGATCTATATCTAGTCATTAGTGTGGTAGCGGATACCTTTCCTTGTAGTTTTGCTAGCATTTTGAATTCTTGTCTTTGTGTTTAGAGTTGTATTGTGCAAGACTGATGAGATCAGGCTTTGGAAGTTAGCTTAGAACCACTGTAGCCTTTGCTTGCTCTGCCCTTCCTATCCTTCCGGTTTTTATTTGCCAAATGTATACAAATGTGAATACAAAGACTGTCCTCATCTCAAATGTCTCCGTTTGAGGAAGAAGATAAGAGTTCCTCTCTCCTGTCCCATAGCTGGCATATGGTAGCATTTATCCAGTTCTGTTCAGGAGTGCAGAAGACTTGTTTTAGCATATGATAATAAACCTCTCATAGCTTTAAAATAAACAGAATCAAACTGGAGTCAGAGTTAACTAGGTCTTTAGCAATGATAGTCCTAGAGAGAAGCTCCTAAATTCCTCTTTAGCGATCCACCTAATACTTGCTTTTGGTCATCAGGAGCTGACAAATCATACAGTGCTGTCGGGTCTCTACAGATTCCTGTGCTTGAGTTGAATTGTCTCAAGTGCAAAGGATCACACCGAGTAGTGGTGCTTAAGCAGCACAATCAAAATACATTTGTGTGAGAGCCGCATCCCCTTTGCACTTACTGGTGGGAGCACCACCAGCATTAAACAGCAGCAGCTTAAATTTGGATCCCCTGCCTGGCCTGCTGGTTCATGTTCAGGGCCTTACCTCATTTAGGCTTGCTATTTCTGCGTGGAACAGAAATAGATGCATTCAAAGGTAAAGTTGCCTGCTTCCCTTCAGGGCAGAAGTTGGTTTGGAAGCAGTATTCGGCTTTTGCTTTGAACGTGTGACAGTATTGAAGACAGCGCATTGTTGCAAGCTGCAAGCTCACGTATTTTGGAAAAGCAGCTGAGGGAAAAGGAAATAGTAGTTATGGCTACATAAGATGAAGAAAGGAAATGGGAGCCTCCCTCAAGTGCAGCCACTAAGCAAAATAGTTAAAAATAGCTGCTTTTCCCCTCGAAGCAGTTGTCTAAGTTGCCATAAATGTTGTTGTTGGGAGCTGGAGACAGGTCTCATTCCCTGGATTTTCTGTTCTGAGACACCAGTTCTGTTTTGAGAACTTGTGCTGTGCACACCACTGATTATTGCAGTACAGATGTTTAAAAGAAAAAAGGAAATAAAGCATTGAGGCCTAACTGTGATTGTAATGAGGAAAAGCATCAGAGTACTTACAAACTATATAGACAACAGATGGAAGGAGGACCACAGTGAGATGAAGTATCTCACTCTTGCTTAGCATGCCACCAGCAAAGAGGAACAGATCTCTGGTTTGTTGGCTTCCGTCCATTGTTGTCCACTTCACCATTTTGGGTGTCTTTCATTATGATCCCAAGCTGATGGGTTTTTGAGACATCTCATAATTGAAAGCTGGTTGTGAAAGCATTGTACTTAATAAAACTACAGTTACAGGGAAAAGTTGTGAAAGGTGGTGATTTTATTGCAAAGCATACAACTATTAGATACCATTTTTTGGATGAAATTTTGTTTTCAGAAGGTTTAGAAATGCATTTATTAATTTCTTACCACTGTTAACTGCTCTCTTTCAATTCTATACCAATGGTTCAAAAGA
Organism: Pandion haliaetus; assembly: GCA_013401275.1. Lineage (NCBI taxonomy): Eukaryota > Metazoa > Chordata > Aves > Accipitriformes > Pandionidae > Pandion > Pandion haliaetus. Next base: position 39,362 of record VYZV01005525.1, on the reverse strand, counting down.
AAAATAATTTAATTTGAAATATATTTTGGAGTGTTTTACCTTACTGCTGTTTAAATTCTGCTTAGTTAAACTAATTTTTTAAAATCATTCCTGACCTCTCAATTTCTTCGACTTCTACCCCAAGCAGGCCACAGATTCCAAATAGCTGTTGTTTTGTATCATCCACCTATCCCCTTCATCTGTTTGATTGATCTGCTCCTGTGAAGTTTAATAGACAGCTAAGACAGCTGAACAAATGACTAAATAGGTTTTTTTGGCAGCGTGTCCAATTGCCCAACTATGTGAATAAATTTTAATGATTCAGCAAAAATGTGGTGCTTATTTGGTAGGCACATGGTGGATGTTCCTTATTTTAGATGAAAGTGAATTTTTAATCTTAAGCTGTATCTATATCTAAAGTAGCAAATCCAGGTGTCTCTGACATGCTTTCACTGCATTTCTTAGAAGCAGCAGTAAACTAGAATATTCCCTATGTAACTTTTTTTTTTTCCTTTTCTTTCTACAGTGGGTATCCTTGTTTTCTTTATTGCAAGAAAAAACAAAGTGTAGAGACATGAACCCATTGCTGAAATTTCATTATTCTTATTTCCTTTTTTCATCTTTGTGTATTTCCTTTGTGTTTTTTCACTTTTTTTCCCTCTACTGTCAAATGTTCTCCAAGTGCCTGTTCTGCCTGTGTAGGAGAAAGAAGAGGTAATTTGAGACTTAGCATTATCCAATTATGTTGCTGCAATGTTTTGGTGTCTAATACTAGTATATGTAAAATTACTCTGAGCCCTGCTTTCCCTGTAGATTTTAAGAAACTCCTAGACACAAAGGACATTTAAACGAGCATATGAAACTCTAAGAGTGTTTTCTGTTAACCTTTTCTGAAGCTATTCATTTTTCCCACCTCACATAGTGAGTTTAGTGTGAGGGAATCCAGTGGGCTACTATCTGAGAATAAAAGTGGATTTACTCAGATATTGCCAGTTTCTCAGTGCAGTTTGGTGAATTTTAAGCTATATGTACTATCACAAAACTTTAAGGTAGTTGTGGCTATTTTTTTCCTTGTAACCACTCATTTCCATTCCCTTCCTATTTTGTAACAGCCGTTATTTTTGCTAATGGTGAGCATTTTAAGTTTTCTTCAGGCTTGTTGTGTGAGAGAGAGAAGGATGATTATGGTCTTAAAATTAGTGATTTCGGAATTAGGAGACAACATTTGAAGTCATCTTTGGACAGTTGGAACTTCTATCATTCAAGTTCCAAAAATGAGGATGCAGTGTTATTAAATTCCTGAACTAGTTGCCAAACCTTACACTATTGCTGTATTAAAACCATAATGAATGGACTGTGGACACTGTCCTATAGTTTCTTTACTATAAAAAGAAAGATGCTAACTAGGTGCAGATTTCAAACTGTATTAATGAAAAAGTACAGTAGAATTAAAAGTATTGAAATCTGTTGTGGCATACAGATGAATAGTGGATGAAAATAGAGGAAGGTATGCTATAGTATTGGCTCATAGATGAAAAGATAAGAGATCTGTAACAGAAAAGGTTATTTCAATTATTTACTGCTTTGGAAGCACAAGAAATGCTACTGAGGTGCAAGAATGCTGATAATATAATTGGAGATAAACTTTTCTCCTTCTTAATTTTCCTCTGTTGAAGCTTTAGGCACTAGACTGGTGTGACGAATGAATCCTCCTCACACGAGCTGTGTAATAAAGACCTCTTTAAGCATATGAAAATAAAAAATTAAATTGGAGTTAGTCTCTGGAAGAGGTTGGACAGAGGGAATTATTTTCTGCTTAAAGTCTTTATAGATTTTTTAGTAAATTTAAGTAGTTGACTTCTGATGTTAGCCTGACACATGTACACAGTTTGTGTGTAATTACCTGTCTGCCATAATACGAAAACGTTCTGTCTCTCAGCGCTGTTTCCCTTGTAGTTTTGTTTGGTACCAAACACAGAACCTGCAGAGAACCAGTTAATTAAAAATACATTGTATCTTAACATTTTTGTTTGTTGATGTAATTCTCTAAATACTACTGAATACAAATACAAGCTGGCTGTTGAAGTAGCTGAGTTGCCTCTTAAAACCAGACTGAGTTGCCTCTTAAAACCAGACTGAGTTGCCTCTTAAAACCAGACTGAGTTGCCTCTTAAAACCAGACATTTGAAGCATTGGAATCTCTCTGTTCAAATATTAGAACTCCACATCGTCCTTTCTCATGTGAAAAATTAAGCCTTGTCAGGGATGGGCACTTTCTTTAATGAAACATCTGTAAGCTTTTATTTTCTTAAAAAAAAAATATTTCCTGCCACTGCTATCCTCATGAATGCTAAAGAATAGTAGAATTCTTAGTCTGTGTTATTCTGAGTGCCAGATAACAAGCAGGGAATATATTCTGGTGAGATAGGGCTGTGTTATCTACTCATTTTTCTGATGAGGAAGTGAGGCACAAAGAGTAGCTTGCCTCAAATTGTCTTTGGTTCAATACTGCTTGAGTTCAGCAGTTGTAGGCTTGTCCTGTAGCCACTGGATAATTCTAGTATCCCCAGTTCTGCCCAAATGATTTCTTCCTATGGGATAAGATGTTATTTTAGTTTCAATTTGGAAATTGTTGCTTGTCTCATTGGGAGATTTTCTGGTTCCATAAATGTGCACTGCTAGAAAGTTTATAGAGTCTGTATGCGTTTGCAAAGACTTTCCCCCTTGAAGTGTTACATCTTCTTCTGTAATGCTGACTCTTCTTATACCACATTTCATATCTCAGCAGTATCTTTGGATGAATTAGAGGAGCATTTAATGATGTTCTTAAAATTTTGAGATTTAACTCCAATGATTACCAGGAAAGAGACTACATAAACAGTCCTAAGGAAGAAGAAAGAAAAGAT
>VYZV01005525.1:2487-27811 GCA_013401275.1 Pandion haliaetus | reverse complement strand
TCCCCCCCCCCCCCCCATTTCATCTGTTGCTCCTTTTTGGATTATTTGGTGAAGTGATAGCTGCCTTGTGGACACAAGCTGTTACTCTGTGGTTTTGCATCATGTTTGGATAAGCTGTAAGCATTACATACAGAAGAATGTGCAAGTAATACCTTAAAAACTTGGGATTTTAAGAAAGTCATTTGCATTTAAGAAGAAAATAAGGGGCTAATACAAACTTAATTGATGCTAGACAGCTCTATGATTTTTAGATAGAAGAAGGTGAAGGAAATAAAGACTATTGACTTTATCACCGTATGATCTGTTGCAAACTTGCTAAGTGTCAGGTTCAAAATCATAATTCCTTGGGGCACATACAATGGAAAATTAACAAATCCTTAATGTTAAGCACGAAGTTAAGGATATGCTTATGTACTACTGAATACTGGTCTTGAATGTTAAGCCAAACCAAGACATTTGTCTTGTGTTCATAATAAATGGCTTGGATTTGCATAAAGTCAGGTTTTTCTTGGTGCTTAATTGCTTTTGTATACAGTAATGTTTTATAATGGATTTCTATACAGTTGGATAATTCTTTTTTTTTTTATGTGACCTGGTAAACAAATGTTTTTGGTAGTGAATTATGGACATTTTTAACAGGAGCTTACATGTACTGAGGCTATAATTGTTGATTCCAACCTTAGAGAAAGATGTCAATCTTTCAAGATTGAAGGAGGTCATTGCTAGCAAAATGTTTTGTTGCTGCTGTTTTTAATGCAAGCTATTTCGTGCCATTACCTTCCTGAAAAGAATATTGATTAATGACATTAACGGATATTGAATTGCATTTAAAATTCCAAATTGCTTGACATCCATATTTGCGTTTCAGTTGGATAAAGCCCATTGTTGCTTTTCTATGGAAACTGTGATTTGATACAGTTGGTTTCTTTTTAAAGGCAGTTGATACACACGTGCAGGGTAGAGTAGAATGATGAAAAGGAGTAGTATGCAATACATATCTGTGGAAGAGAAATTTCTAGAGGGTTTTTTTTTTTTATGCAAAATGCTATAATCTCTGACCTGGAGAGCCCTAAGCTGCTGATGCTTAGAAGCCAGAAAATTGTACTGGAAAATACTGTATATTTGTTTGTCTAATATCTTAAACCAGTCAGTATTGGAAATAATCCAAAAAACATATGCAATATAAGTGTAGGGTTTCCAAAATATTCTACTGTGTTACTGGCACCAAGTGATTAGCTGGAGGGAAACTAATTTGACAGCCTGAAACCTTTGCATACCCTGAGCAGTCAGCTAGCTGAAATGCCTTTTCACCAGCAGGGTAATCCTTGTAAATGATATGCGTTAGGTCATTGGGAAAAACCTTTTATCTCGTACTGAAAATGAAGGTCTTCTGATCATTTTGCCCATACATGAAGAACGGCGAGAGGTCAGTGTTGTGCATTTTCCCTGTCTACTCCATGTTAAACATTACACAACAGATTTGTGCTACGAAAGAGTGGTGGTACAAATGAATGAGAAGTGCAATTTTCAAAAGCACACAGTTGCCCCATGAAGAAGGAAGACGTGGAAGGTGAATGGCCTTAACCTGAAGCCTCACCCATACAGTGTGGGTTTTTGCTGTGTTGTCACGTAGGCACTGGGTGCCATCCTGCCTACAGTGGGGGAGGTCCGGTTTCCTCACAGCTCCTTCGCTCTGCTGCTGCTGATCCTGCTGCTTTTCTGCTTCATTACCCTGATGTGGGCATTGTTGATGCCTTTTCACTCTCAGTCCCTTAGTCTGATTGAAAGGCTACTTTAGTGTATCTAAAGGAGGTCTTTCACCTCCTTCTCTGTCAAAATACAGCCTGCATAGCAAATATTCGGTGGTGTGATGATGGAACTATGTTCAGCTGCACCGTTACAAAGGGAGATTGAAATGAAATCCAGACTAAAATTTTAGTCCAGTTTGGTGAGAAAATGATAAATGGAATAACAGGTTTTTCATGATAGCAGCTTGCTAAATTACAGGTTGCTGGATAATGTGGAGAAGAGCAAATGTTTCCGTCTCCTCCATGCTGTTAAGTATGTAGAACCAGTGTCTCTTCTCAAATATCCTCACATATAAATCCTTATTTTTGCATTTCACAGGTGTTAATTTGTATATATTTCATAGTCTGAAATTACCAAAGTGAGATGATGATGTTAGTGCAAACCTTTTCTTCAATTCCATACGGTGGGTTGCTAATTCAATTTAAAATTAGTGATATCAAATGCACAAAATCATTATTTAGGTATAAACGTGCTTTTACATTTCAACTGATAGCAGTGTTATGCACAAATTGAAATATAATTTGTGATTAATGTAGGAATGGATTGTCACAGCAACGGCAACTTAGACAGTGCTTTACTACTTTTGGGTGGATGGACTTCTTATCTGCTGCCTTCTGGTGTTTTTTCTCTTGAACCCTTTGCCCCTCCCTGCTTGTACTCTTGTCCATGCTCCTTTGTTGGCAGTTCAGATTTCCCACACCCTGTTTGTGCTGTTGCTACTGTATTTAATTAAATGTTTTGCTTTTGTGAAATGATCCAAATGCAGTGCTTCGTTGAACAACGTGCTATGAAATGCCTTTCATAGGAAGCAAAGTCTTCTTGCCAAGTGTCAGCTGGAGAGACCCGCACCCCCTTTCCGTCTCTCCCAGCAGTGGGGAGACCTTAGGTGTTACCTATAGCATTTATTACAACTCTACTTTGTGCTTGTTAAAGCTCATCCCCATCTTTCATTAAGTACAGTCTCTTTCTATATTTATGTAATAACAATGTGAAACACATGAATCTGGTTCCCTTGTTCAGTCATACATGATCAAGCAATAACCTTCTCCCTTACCTTTGGGAAAAGCTTGTTCCGTTTGGACAAGGCTTGCCTGGGTGGAGAGGGTGAGTGCTGGTCCTAACCTAGGATTTACTTGGTATGTTCATTAGATATTACAGACAGAATGTCTTTTAATGTAAGCTTTGAAGAGTAAGTGCCTTTGCTAAATACTGTATACTTACTGCGTATATATAATTTATGTATGTAAAACAAAAGGCTTGGGCTGAGAACCGCTTTCAACATGCGATGGTAAAGGGAGTAAACTTTCTACACATTAGTTTTGAGCTTGGACAGGGCTGGCATTGAGCCCGAGGAGATGGGGTTCTTCATGGGTTCATTGCTGATAATTTACTGAAGTTACACTTTTCCTCTGGAGCTTGGCTGCAAGTGGGATCTGAACGTATGGTTTCATGCAGGGTGTCTCCTGTGCGCAAGTGACCTTTTTGAAAGGAGATGTTTTGGGCCTTGTTAGCAAGGATTTGGATTATACCCTGTAATGTGATAGTAGGTCAAACTCAGTGAAATTAAAATTTTAATAAAGTTGGCAAATTCTTGCGGAGAACAGTGATATTTCTTTCCAAAGAAATACACCCTTAACCCAAACAGGAAAATCCCACTCCATAACTAGGTAAGAGAGAGCACTTTCTGAGCACAATTCATTATATTCTGGCTGATTTTTTTTTTTTTTTTAAACTTGAAACTAAATGTAGAGCAGCTTGGGAGCAGAGAAACTGCTGTCTATTATGCAGTTAGGTTGTACTGTATTTGTTTTGTTTTTAAAAACAAGCTTGTCAGAAAAGGAAATGATCTAAAATATGCACATGAAGCATGACAATTATTGTAATTTAAAGATGTGGAAGTATGAGTGGACATTATATTCTCAAGCAAATATATATATGACTGAGTAGTGTGACTAATGTATTATTGTGGTGTTTCTTTAGTTGAGAACTTCAATACTTGTTTAAAGGAAGAATCTCCTTCTGTCTTGTAGAACAAGTGGTAGTGATTTGGGCTATCAGTGGTGCTTAGAAAAGAAATCAGAACTTGACTACTACTGGTTGGTTGTTTTTTTTTTTTTTCCCAAATATTAAATAGGTAGCTGGATTTCTAACAATTTCAATTAGAAGGGTTAAGGGTGTTTTTTGCATCAAATGTTAGCTGACTTGAATAGCACTATATGTGAACTTTGGTAATTGTTTTAAGGTATTAGTGCTCGCTTTTCTTGGAGAAGAGTTGAAGTGACATTGGATTAGCTCAGATAAAGTCTAGGGCATACGATATTCTAGCATGTCTGTTTGTCTCTTTATTCTGGAAGTAAAAGGCCTGCTGTCAGGCGCAGCTTTGCCCGCGGTTCTTGTCTATTTGATGAAGGCTGTTTGCGGTGCTGGAGAGGCGTCTGCAGTGCCGGGGAGTTGCCAGGACCTCATTAAGCACAGCTTGGACCAGAGCCAGGCGTTCAGGGCAGGAGAGCCTCAGCATTTTCTCTCCCAGCGAAGAGAAGCAGTTCAAAAAGGGAGGGGAAGAACGAAAAGACTGCTTCACCCTTCAACTGCTGTGTTTTATTGTGCTAAAGGGGTTAGCTAAGTTCTTGGAAATAAACTTGGGCTGTAACTTCTGCTAGCTGTTGTCAAAGTTGAATGTGTTCCCTCCTGACCCTCGCCTTTTTCCTTTGCGTTGGTGAGACACAATAACTGTAACAGGATGTTCAAAGGTTTTCCTGTACTCTTAGTAAAATTGACTTCTCTTGTGCGATATTCTAAGTCAAATGAGAAATAACCTATGTTAAAGATGTAAACATCGCCACCTTAGAAAAATATAGTCTAGTTTTCACATTTCCCATTCTTTGTGAGCTGTAAATTATTTCCTAAAAATACATATTTCAATCTATTCCTTTTCTTAAACTATAAATGATTGAAATCATAAAAGCCTTTCTTTTGCTAATATTAAAAGTATATTCTATATATCAGTTATGGGGAAAACTTCAGGTAGTCTGTAACTTTTCTGAAATACTCAGTAACTGGGGCAACTGTGTTTTAAGAGATCAGAAAAGAATGCTTTCTGAAGTGAAGTTCTGCTAGACAGAAGGATTTTCAACTCCGATGCCACTTTTTTCCTTCTGTATTTAACCCATGATTTATCCTAACTGGATAAGATTTAAGGCTTTCTAGAAAACACAGTAGCTCTGAGCAGTACTAATACAAAAAGCTTTTCATTTAAGTGCTACCCTGCTGAATGTTTTGAACAACTAAGATGCAAAACTGCGCCCTGAGATACCTGTGCAAAGACAACCCAGAAGAATGTAGTGTAGCTGAGCAATTGTAAGGTGAATTGGTTTGAGCAATGGCTTGGATGAGTGTGTTACATGGATGTGTCTGGATCTGTCTCCTCTGTCTGTCTGTTGTATTTTTACCCAAAAGCGCCCAAAAAGATTGCAGGGGGAACAAAGGGAAGCATGAAAATGAGTTACAACCTGCTGCCAGCCAGGGCTGTCAGCTGTGAGAAGCGCTATTTGCTCATGTTAGCTGACTTGTTTTGCAAATTTGCAAAAACAACTCTTTCCAGACTTTTCTTTAGAAATTACAATCTCCTCACCAGTTTAATAGTTTATTTAGGAAAATGTTGGCATTCTTAGCACAGCTAGGGAAACCTCTTCTACCTGAAGAAATAAATGGTGGCTTTTGTTGATGGTTGTGCCGGGTATAGGGCAAAATTTATACAGTGCTGTTTTCTGTTTTGAGAGTAGAACTTAGATAATGAGTCAGAATATTCATAAAACTAACACATGGCCCCTCAGATTCCCCAGGACTTGCAATTTCAGCAAAACTCCTTTGTGGAGATACGGTAGATAGACTGTCATGCAATTTACTGTTTGAGACCTGTAGTTATCTTTTTGTATAGCAGGGAGTATGTCTTGAAGGTATTTGTTACTGTTTTTCAGATGCTGGGCTTGTTGAAGCTCATGGAAGTGCTATTGAATGAGATCAATTGTTGTGAAGGAGACTGTATGCTGGTGAAACACTGCTGTTTGTACAGCTGCAGATCAGTTAATAGAGACAGAAAGAAGCAAGCCAGAATGGGGATCTGAATAGTCCTATATTGTCTGAAAACTGTACACATCCTTAGTTCGCTGGGTTGACCATGAAGGAGGGAAGCAGCCTGTCCCATACTATGTTGTTAATCATTTTCTGGGAGAGGGGCAATGCAAGTGGCAGTACTGCTGCGTGGTTACAGTTAGCTTTTAAAACAACATTTGTTTTATAATGCAGATAAATTGTCTGTGTTGTCTGAAAGAAAATGTGCTTCTTGTTTGCTCTTTCAAAGGGGTTTAGAATTACTGTAAGGATTGCACAAACTGATGTTGAGTCAGTGCAATGGTACTGTCTTTTGCTAGGAAGCCTCAGGAATACGGGGAGAAGAGCAGAGCGAGATGAACACTGAGTAGTTGGCTGGCACTTCAACATATAGTCGATACTTGAGCTAGAGGGAGTCGATTACAATTTTTTGTAGAATATCAGTTTAATTCTTAGGGGGTGCTAGCCTCCAAGAGGGGAGCACGTACTGATGGCTATTACTCTCTGTAGGTTTCTTTTACAAGAAATGGTAGTTCTGCAAGTATTTAAAACAACATAGTCAAAAGCTAAAAATTGGAAATATTGCTGGCCAGGCTGAAAACCTCAGATTTTTCCCTCCAGTCTAAAAAAGTAAGTTGCTTTGACTATTTTGTATGTTAATACTGTAGATGTTCAACAGTTACTGATAACAGTATGTAGGAAGAGTGTCACTGACCACTGCAGCTTATTTGTTTAGTAATGCAGAAGGGGTGAAGTACAAAATAAAATTAAAAATCATCACGGGAACTTTTGTTGTTGACTTCTTATTTTTTCTAAGCTTGAAAATGACATATATCTTTCACATTTATTTCAAAATGTCTGTTTGATAGTTTCAAAGGTTGTAGCTTTCCTCGACATACTCTTAATCATGCTGCACATCTTTAGAGCCATTTTTTGTGACTTGGGAACTCTACAGCCATAGGTCCTACATGCCATCTTTATACCTAAAAGTAGCTGAGGTAGTCAGAAGGAGGTAATTTCGCTAAAGTTTTGCTTTTTTCATAAAAGATCCACAAGTGAGAATTGATTTACTCGAACTTTAGATCACCAAAGGAAAAAAAAAAAAAGTTTTAAAGATTCTGAATAATTATGAGCTGAGTCATCTGTAGTTAAAGTTAGGCAGACAAGTATATGTGTCATTTTTCTGTGCCTTGATGGCATGCCAGAAATGTGTAATCAAATTTGCATGTCTGGAATTGCATTTAGTAACTAAAGCTCCATGTATACAATTTAGCAAATAATTTTTGCTTAGATTTAAGAATTTAGACAACAACTTAAGAAATGTTTCTGGTTGTAATTGCTGTTGATGCTAGTCTCTCTTAATTGCTTGCAGGTTAGATATTGATACTGCTTGAACTTTTTCTCAGACCTGAACTTCGTATCATAGGACATCCATCAGAAATTGCAGACACTTCCTCACTTACGATGTTTAAAAATGAAAAATTACTGTTCAAGAAAAAGAATTCAAGTTACTTCTTGCACATTTGTCAAACGACAGTGGCAACTTAAACCTTTTCATTGCACTTTCCCCACTAGCGACTGTCAGATTCCTCACTGCAATAGATGGACTTTATGGGAACTCCAGATAATTGGCAGCTGAGGTTATTTTGAATGTTAAGGCCCAGGGCTTTAGAAAGGAAATAGAGATGGGCTTTCTGTGTGGTATTTTTCAAATACGGCTTGGACATTACTAACTAATTACTTGACCTGTATGTTTCCCTCCAGGATTTATTTTCTTTTCAGAAGGAGAATTCATACTGTCCCCGTTTTCCTATTCTTGAATTCTTTGAGAGGTGTGCCAAGGAGGCCCAAGTGGTTGGGGTCAGCTAGGAAATGGTTTTTCTTCCACTCGTAAGAACTGAGCCATCTGTTAGCTATGGCAGAAACTTGCGATAAGAACTAGACACAGTATTCTTTGATGTATTGGTACTTGTTTTCATTTACGGAGGACAAAGGGCTGAATCTCCAGGGCATAACGATGTTACTAGTACATAACCATATTGCTATTTGAAAATCAAGGCTTGCAGGAATCCTGTAAATGCTGGCATCTGTGCCTGCCGGAAGCAATGGTAAGTTGCTCGTCTTTCCTTGCACCATACTCCTGCCACTTCATTCAGGCCAGGAAGGTGCAATAAATATCAGAAGTTCACCTTGGAAATGAGGAATGGCTTCTGCAAACTCAAAAAGGGATTAGACAAGAGCCGGATGAATGTCGTCTTAATTACTTTTCAGAGTAGAGGCCAGGGCAGAGAATCTATCAGGAATTTTCATTGTATTTTCTTCCATGTGTTTTTGGCAATGGGAATACAATGGAGAACTGATGCATTTTGATGGAGTGTTACTTTTTACTTGAATATTAATTAGAATGGCAGTTAGAGTTCATAGTGGCACCTGAAATGATCTTTTGGTTGTTCTTGCTTCCATAATGCTGAATTTCATGCAGAACAGTGGAACCAATGAACAAAATTCACAATGATCTGTCATTTGTCCCTGGATGGCTGTATAAAAGATATAAGCCAGTGGTGCCTTTACTCCAGTCTTCTGTCTTTTCCTAGAGGTAGAACAACCCTGGATTAGTTTACAATCTCCATAGTACTTTCTTTTTTTATTGTTATTACTGTTGTTATTTTCTAAGATTTTGATTCAAGGATACACAGGCATTTCTACAAATTGAATCCAGGTAGCTAGGCAGAATTGATAGGCAGCAGCTATAGTGAAATGTTACAAAATAATCTGGATGCAGTGTAGTGAGCCGAAGAGGTGGACTACCAGAGAAGTCTCCTGTGAAGGGTAGAATTCTGGCTCTGCTGAAATATGTGGTAAAATTGCTGCTGACTTTAATGAGGTCAACCCTTGGGTTGTAAAGGGACTTACTTGAATAAATACCTTGCGTAATTCTTTTCTTCTTCTAGTGACATTTCACGCAGGCATTTGGGTGCAGTTGTCATGATATTGATTGTTTTATTTGTTTTCAGAACTGCAAAAATAGGTGACTTTATCTGAGTCTGTGTGGTCTTTGCAAGAGCAAATTCTGCAGCAGATGTCCCTGCTAGTTGTTGGAGGCTTTGTAGGAGAGAGAGGCACCTTCTAAAAAGCAAGATAGACATGGCATTTTGTTCCATCTGGAATCTGAGTGTGTTGCATCAAGGAAGCTTCAAGAGCTGCAGTTGCTATAGTGATGCTTGCAGTGATGTTTTTCAGTACTTATTTTCTTTGAACACATAGAAAAAGTAAAGCTTAAGAAAATAAAAATTGACAGCCTCAGACTCATTTAGCTTTACATGGTGGCTTGTGTGCAATCTTTTAAATCAGTGTATGCATATAAAGAAACCTGTATAAAATGAAAAGAATGTCTGTGCTGTTCATCCTACTGCCGAGAGTAAGTTTTGGTTTTTAATAGACAAAATTCTTTTAAGATACTGCTTGTGCCAGTGTAGGATTAGTGTTTGTGTATGCTTTAGCAGAAGGTGATAGGGGGTGTGCATGCGTAGATCCCACAGGATTCAATTGTTTGTAATGCTTTATAAACAGACGCTGCTGTGAGGAGCTTATGTCTGATTTTAGATTAAAACGCAGCAAGACATTGCAAGTTGCACTTTTTCCATTTCCTCCTCTGTTCCATTGCAACTGTTCTTGGTTGGGAAGCCAGTCGGCTGTGCTGAAGAGGAGCAGAGAGACCTCCGTGGTGTTTCTCAGCTTCTGCCCTGACATCATCTCTGACTCTTAACGCTGCTATTTGGCACTTGACTGGAATTTAACAGCTTTGGTACAATTTAAGTAAAGTGTAAATGGTTACGTGTGTATACTAAAAAGTTATAAAGAAGTGAGAAATGTGGATTAGATCTGGTGATGGGACAAGCTTTGGCAGAATTGCGAGCGTCGTGCTTGCCAGAGGTTCTGGGAGCTGCTGTGCTGGTATTAAGCAGGAAGCACTTTTAAGTAATCTTTCTTTCAGCAGTAAAATCTCTCGTGTCTAATAAGCACCTTTTCTTTCCATTGGAGTGGTTCTGGTGTCTCTTGCCTCTACCCAGCATGCTTTCATTGAACTGTTAAGAAATTAGTATCCATGAGGTCTTTACTCTTCTGTCAGATTTGGTTGAAAATAGCAAGTGGGCAGTGTTTTATGGTGGGCGGGAGAAGAGGACAGAGCCTAAAAAAAGAACTTTTGCACTGTCACCATCTGGTCTCTTGGGTTATAGAGCAGACCTGGTTAAGGAGGGGACTGCCAAATTTTTGTGGGGGTAGGAGCAAACCAATACGGGAGAAATCTCCACTGCTGTCATTCTTACTGCAGCGCTGTGCCCAGTCTGCATTACTGTTCTCTTTGTGGGTTTGGCTAGCAGGCTCACCAGGGGTCACCGACAGGGTCTACCACAGTGGGTGCTCGTGCCAGTCGTGTTAGTAGCCCTGAGAGGTTTCTAGAACGCCCTCGCCTTCCTTCCCCGTAATTCTAGAGTTACACAAGTGTTATCCCATGAAATGAGAGAATGAATTACTTCTCTTGAACAGGGACTGTGATAAGCACTAATAGGCAACATCACAGTAACTAGGACAGTTTTGATCTTTCTTATTTTAATATTTTTGATACATACTTGGATGAATGCATGAGTTGGTTCCCGTCTCACTTTATTTATAGTCAGAATAAAGACACAGTGTAATGACTCAGGGCAAAAATGCCAAAGTGTGGAGGTCAGGTCACAGGCTGAAGAATGCCAAAGATAGTTGCAATGGAGCCGCGTGGTGCGTCAGCTTAATGTGTGTGTTAGTATGGGGGTTTTGTTGATACTTTTTTAATGGTTAAAAAAAGGGGAACTCATTTCTTCATTATGGACTTATGTTGTGGTAGAAATTAGTTTCAGCACAAGCTTGGATGGAAAGAAGAGAGTGACTTTGTGACTTGGCAACTGCTCATAGGAACCGTGCTGTATGTATAGAGGGTGACCTAGAAAAGGTGTACTGGTGCTTATGGGAGAAACTGGCATCTGCTATCAATGCATCATGGGGAGAGCAGGCAAGGAAATGATAAGCAGATTGAAAAAAGTCAGTGAGAGAGTGAATGCTGTAGGACTTTGAAAGGTAAGATGAGAAGTACAATGAAGTTCAGCATGAAGGGGAGAAATAGCAAGACAGAGAACCTTACTGCTTGAGGGGTGCGAAAGGGACATCGAAGGAAACATGACAGTGAACTCTGTGCTGGGGAAAACCGACCTATGACTTTAAGTGTTGTGGGACAGATTCTGCACTTGTTGTTTCAGTAGCTTTTAAAGTCCAACTACTATCGTAATGATGGTATTTTATGAGTAAACTCTTCTCAGTGTATTCAGAGATTGCTGAATTTCATCATACTTGCCTTGTCTGTATTTGTCAGTTACAAGTTAGTAATTTTGCAAAGCCTTCGAACTGTCATGTCTTGTTAACATTCTTCTGTAATGTTGAAATTACCCTCAAACTTGATTTTCATATAGAAAAACCAATTCTTTTTGTTTAAGACTTCATTTACATTTTTCTTTTGCTTCCTTATTTGGCTTTGCATTGAATCGAAAGAGCTTCAGCTAGAAGGGAATGGTGGCTTTCTGCTGAAAGACTTACTTCTGTGGTTTATGTACTCATTCATTGGGAAGAGAAAGCTTAGTCATGACTGAACTAAATTCCTCTTTTTTTCATCCATGGAATGCTTCTTTCCCTCCATAACTGGTGGAAACTGGTTTGCTGTCACTCATGGGAACAGTTGCGCATTTTCTCTGTTGGACTGCCTTCATTTTCCTTTGCTATTACCCTACAAAGATAACCTGGCCTGGATTTTTGTTTTCTTGTGTTGTGTTCTGTTCTCCTCTTTACAGAGAAGAGACTTGCGTATCTGCCAACGTTTTCATTATTTTACTTCAAATTTTGCATCGATACCAGTGTCATACATCCTTATGGTCTAGGGTTCTCAGAGAGCACTTGCGTCATGCTAATTAGAGGGGTGGGAGAGGGGGGGGAAGGATTAATGATTCTGAGCCTGATCTGGTCCGTCCGTCCCCGTGTCCCGTTCCCCCCCCCCCCGTGAAATCTAACTGATTCTGTTGTTGGGAGCTTCTTTACTTTAATTTCTGTTAGTGTTTTCTGGTCCCTGAATAATACAGTGACTGGGTAACCTTAAAACCCACATCAATCAAAGTATTTCCTGTTTTCTCATCCTCATTGTCCTCTGTGACGTGCAACTATGATTTAGAAAAAACAAGATGTAATGGAAAATACAGCTTTTATAAATAAAGAAGCCAAAGAGGGTGTGGATGAACTTATGTGTAGACCCCCTTAGCAATCTTTACCTGGGTGGATGGATAGGGAGGAGGATTTCAAGAGTTTTTATATAAGGGTGAAAAAAGCTTGCAAACCTGAGAGGTTTACCTTTCGGTCTTATGGGATAGAGACAGCAAGCAAGATTTGGAGAGTAACCACATTGTAAACAAAGAAGCTGAGGATAAAACCATGGTAAGCTTCTTTCTTTAACTACTCTGCCTCATTCAGAGCATTTGAAAACTGTGAATGGTTGTTGTTTCATCTGCTACAGAGGATGTTCAAAGACCTTTAAATCCCCAGAAGGTGAGGGAAGGAAGACAAACTAGAGAAGAAGCAAGTAGGGGAGGAATAACCTATCTAATCTAAAAGCTTTCTGGAAAGCCGTGCTTTAAATAACTGGTGCATATTTTTACCTCTGTAGTAACCCCTAGTCAGCTGGTCCTCTCTTGACTGGCTGTGAAATTCTGATTTTGGCTTCCTTTTCTGAGACACAGTGGCCATATCAATAGCTAGAAACTGCCATCAAGATGATCCCGTGTTTCTCCCTGTACAGGAATCCTAGGATTCAATTTATAATTCCAAATGACATAGACCAAGCCAGCGTTAGTCAAAGCAAACCATATGCAGCAAAAAATGCCACGTCCGTATTTCTGATAACGAGATACAGCTCTACTCTGTCTGCTAAAATTACTTCTTTTACCAACTACCAGAGGGATGAACTCAATTGGTTACTATTCTTGGGTTTGCTTCAGTGTCATCTGAAAGGAGTGGTTTTACCAGATGAATGAATCACTACAATTTCCTTCCACATCTGAATTTTCTTTATCGTTAACAAATCTTGAATTTCCTTTAGAGTTGTATCAAGTTGGAGTGATGCAAACATTCTTCCATTACCAGTAGTGCAACTCATAAAGATGTTGAAAGAACATGATGCTGAAGTGTTAGTAAGATGTTAGTAGAAAACTAAAGACGTTTCCTGTTTTTTGGTAAGCAGTGCTGTAAGCACTTCAGGATCTTGTTAAATGTTGGGTTCTGCTGCTTTCCTCTTTGGTGGTAGCTCAGTCTCCAGTCAGAACAATAATTATTTCTCATAGCCTTAAGGAGGAAAGTGTTGGGGCATAACAAACTACTTGAGCGCTCTTTAATAACAAAGACACTTCTTTTATTGAGGGTATTGGAATTTTATATTTTGCACATTTTTCTGCATGTGAACTGAAAAGCTATTAGAAAACATTTTTAAGATAAACCTGTAACTTCCAAATTGTTCGATTTTCTTTTTCCATGATTCTATCCCAGCATCTGGTAAGACATGAATTTTGGCATCAGTTCAGTTTTTAGTAGGATTTGGGGAGAAGATTGAAAAGTCAAACCTGCACTGCGCAGCATCCTTAGCTCTGAATGGCAGTGTTCTGTAATTCACTTCTTTGTTTTGTCAGGTTTTACTGTGAATGTAGTTTATAACTCAATATTTTCTAAAACCGCATGCAATTTGTATTCCATAAGTTCCATTTTTTATGTATAATAAATAAAATAATGAGCTAATATCACATTATCCCACCATACCCTTCTCTCTGGCAACAATGGAGTATTCCTGAAAGCACTTGCCAAGTAAGCTAGCTGTCTACAGTCTATGATAATCAGCTGTAATGGCACATAGGCAGCTGGTTTGCTAATCCTTTGATTGCAGTATTAGTTTGTCTCAGAGACTCTGAAAACCTGTCTGATCTTGTAAACGTGTTTAGTGAATTTTGTAGAATAAATTATATCTTGCCTTAAGACTCTAAAACACATATTGAGGTTATGCGTTGTCTATTTTCACTGTGCTTCTGGGTTTTTCCCTTTTTTGATAGCTGTGTTTATGTTAAAAGAAAGAAAGACTTGTCTGTTCTAAAACTTTAGCAAAAAAAATGGACTTAAATTCATTTAACATTGGAAGGATTTGTATTTTAATCACCAGAAGTTATTCTTATCTGGCTTATTACCATGTCAAGTATTTCAGGCTTGGATCAGGATCTCTTATTTAGAAAGAGATTGCAAATAAGATTTCCATTATATAAATCTATTAAAAAGAATGGGAAACCTACTTCGTACATATGTATGTCTTGTTTACAATACCCACTATTCTGTACAACACTATTTTTGGTAAAGAAACATAGCTTTAGTAATGCATGTGCAAACATGAGTGTTTTTCCATGTTATACTTTCATTTTCATATATTAGAGCCAGTTTGCTAGAAAATAAGTGTATGAATTAATAAACCTGATCTGAATTTCTTTAAAGCTTCTGTTGAAATGTTTACTGTAAGTTATATTGCTTTCTAATGTTTCTAGTTCAAATTAAAGAGACAAAACTTACTTTATTCAGTTCATAAATGATAACATTCTCAGTAGGGGCTGACAGTGCTTGATCATAGTTGTTTTGTTTGTTTTTTTTTTTTCCCCTAGAGACATGTAAACCAACTAATATTTGTTCACTGTCCCTATAGTGGAAGTATATACCACTTTGTGCTTTTGAAAGACTGAGGTCTTTCAAAAAAGGTGAAAATGTAGAGGAAAAAACCTCTTTACCAGTAAATTCTGCCATTGTGAAGCCTCTGAATTTTTTTCTTTGTCGGATGAGATATATCTTTGTTCGTTCCTTATTAGTCCAAATGCGGAGATGCTATTTGTGCTTATTTCCTGCCCTTAAAGCATGTCTGATTCAGAAAAAATGTGAACTCTAAAAGTCATGGACTGAAGTGCTTACCGTATCTATGTCTGTGGTATAGAGCTACAGCGTGCATGAGGAAGCCCCCGCGTAGTCTGGCTCTGGACTCACCCCTGGAACAGCTGGTTGGAGGGTTAGGCTCGCAAGTGACCTGAAGAACCTGATGTTTTCTGCTCACACTACCTGTTATGTCCTGTGAGATGTTTTAACCTGTGCTACCTGGGGTGTGTATGTATATATAGGGTGAGGAGTTAGGATGGTCTTTTGAGCATAATTGTAGTCATTGTCCTCAGGTGTGTAATGCAAAATGTTAAGCTTAAGTTGATTACAGTCTTTTCTTTGAGTGTCTATATTTTGGGAGTGCCCTTTTCCATGTTTCCTGTCATTAGCATCAAGAAAGATTATTAAAGGCAATCTTGTACTCTTCAAAATGTTTTGTTTTGTTTTGTTTTGTTTTGTTTTTTTTGTTTTTTTGTTTCCTTGACCCCAGAAATTTTTCTTTCGTGTGATGTACTGTACTTCAGTACATGAAAGCCAGTCCTTGAAACAAAAGTGTGTTCAGTAATCTGGGCTTGTCTGCATGTACCAACTATACTCTTTTTAACTGCTTAAGTTTAGAAACCAGAAGTTAATGAAGAGCTTGTCTTGACTAGACACTGATTTTTCTGACTATAGTTTGCAAGAGTTAGCTTTTATCACCTTCTTAGCTGATGAAGTTGTTATTCCTACAACAAAGATTTAAATGAGAAAGAATAAGTGCATAAAGAAAAGATGTGAATTGATTTTAAATAGTTCGGTGCTGTGCCAATAAAATTCTAACAATTTAAGCACTGTAACACCAAGAAATATCTGAACTGTGACCTCTGTTCAATGAGCTGATAACTTTGAAATCTAGCAGAAGCAAAAGTCCCAGTTTTGTCCTGTTCAACAAGCACCCATAAATACCTTTAGCTCACAATTCGTCCCATACTTTTTCTCAGTCAAGGAACACAGAGTAAGAGTGTTAGAAGTAGGTCCCAAGTTCCTGCAGCAGCCCACAATCCTTACTAGTTCTTGATAATACTCTGTTCTCTGCATGAATTGGCTTTCACCTTGCATTGGCTAAATTAAGGTGCCTAGGGAGCTGTCATGTTGACCGTGCTCTTGACTCAAGATGACTAGGGTTTGTGGGATATTCTGTGGCATACCATTAAATGACTTGAAGATAAAGGCTGGAGATGTTTTTGAACTTGAACATATATCCTTTGAGGAATTCTGAAAAGGTGAGAGTCTTGAGGCCCTCATAAAGCATGTCAGGGTGGAAGCTAGTTTCTGCCTTTTGCTCCTCTTGTCTTTTTTTTCAGAGTTCAAGATTTCAGAGCCAACTAGATTATGCTTCTGTAGTCAGTCAAAACATAATATAATATATATTACTGACAGCAAAATATGATTACAGTTTTGGAACTTAATTTCCTTGTAGCTTCAGATCACAAATGTTTCAGCATATTGCCAGTAGTGTAAGCTTCCTAAAAATGTTTACAGGAAAAATTTTTGTAATACACTGTAAAAGACAGGCTGTATGGGTACTATCTTTCTCCACATTCAAGCTACTGAAAAGTTTTCAAGAAAATGTTTTAGTAATACACACTTTAGAAATGGCATCCATGCTTGCTAGAAAAGTGAGTATGGTACATGTGTTAGGGGTATATCTAGTAACAGACGTTTTTTCAAGGGAATCTAAAGTAGACAGTGAAATAATTGATTTTGCTCTGGGAATTTTGTTACATCTGAGTTTGGGGGAGAAATACCACATCATTAGTTTGCTTTACTGTTGCTTTTGCTGCAGTTTCCTGTGTTAGTCCATGCAGATACTTCACTTTGACAGCCCAGATAAACAAAAGCCAGACACCCATACCCAGAAAAAAAATCCCTGAACTCCAGTCTAGGGTAAAGATAAAGAATTTAGGCTTTTTCAGTTCTGTGAATAGACACTGGCCACTGGAAAAGATTATGTGTGACTAAGTCTGTGATGATTTCTGTTCTGACACAATTGCTAAACAGTAACATGAACATACTTTTCTCTGAATGGAGACATAGTCGTTTAGGAAGTGAATAATATTTTAGAAAAATAAATTCAAAGAATGCTAGGTTTGTTTAAATCCTGTAATATACATGTTCAAGCTTTCAGAAGATTAAATGTAGGCTGGGATTTTTCCAGGAGACCTGGAGAAGTTGCATGTCCAAAATCCCATTGAGTCAGTGAAAGCCAGCTACTTCCTCCCCTATGTTTTTCCAGCAATCTGGGCTTAAATGACTTTAGCTTGAGTTGGAGTAATACTTAAATAAAGTGGAAGGTATACATTAAAGCTGGATTACAAAATACTTTTTGTTCAAAATGTATCATTTTCTTTTGCCCAACCCATGAGCCTGTGAGTAGGTTCTTTCTGAGCTGATTCAACTGTGTGTAAAGACTGGAATTCCTGTTTGCTTATTTTAAGCCAGGAGCAACCATTTCATCTTGAGACAAGAAGATGGTGCAAACCGGGCAATGTGATTTGAAGCCACAGAGATGCTTTCTGCCATGTGAACCCCCACAGAAAATTGTCATCTTCAACTTTATTAAAATTGTGGAAGCTCTAAGATTATTGCAAAAACCAAACATTCAGGGTGGAGAGTAAATGTTTTTATGCTTTGTGCTCCTCCAATGTGTTTAGATTAGATTCCCCCTTAAGAGAGTGTTAAATGTACTCTCTGATTTGACACTTCTATGGTATTTAATGGTTTAATTGTGTAAGTTTTACGCTAATTTACCTCTGCTTTCCAGTATTTGAGCTTGATGGCTTTTTCAGAGGGCTTCTTGACTATGCTTGGACCCTTGCATTTCCACACTGGACGTGCAGAGTGGATTTTGCTTTAATACGGAATGTGAAGTTTTTGGAAATGGCTATAAGCTGGCTATAAACTGAAGACAGATTACGAGGATGAGTACTTTAAAGCTAATACAGTGAACGCTAAAATGCCATGACATGTTACTATTTTTACAACATGAAAAAAAACCCCAAACCTGCTGTAATCTCTTGCTGCAAAGCCTGTACCTGTTTAAGTGAAAAGTTGTGTGATAAAATGCTGTCAGTCCTGTGTAATTGTTGGAACTAAGATGATGTTACTGTTTTTTAACACACCAGAGTGGGTTTTGCACTGGTAGCAGGTGATTTATTTAGAAATTTCATATTGGACAGATGGGTAACCTTCCTCCACTACCTGTTTGTTACATACATTTTGTTTTAATTCTCTCTTGTTAAAAATAACTGGTAATTTAGTGTAGGGGAAAAAGATGGAAGGAAGAAACCTGCTGAACTGGTCAGATTTATACAATAAAAACAAATGTCCTAACTGCATACCAGCTGAACGCAGCTATAAAACAATGTTAAGGAAAATGCTGAATCATTGAGGAAGGTAGATTCTTTTTCTGGTTTAGGTGTATATATTCTGGAGGAAATCTTGTAAGGTGAGGAAAGCTCTGATTAGTGGCCAAAGCAGAGGTAGTCAAAAGGTCAGCTTGTTAGGGCTCTAGTTGAGACTTCAGGACACTTGATTTTAATTCTGTAGTTTGTCCTTCTCTGACCCTGGCTGAGTAAACGAGATATATCCTCATTACAGATTCAGCTTGAATCTCTTCCCATGGCAGCTGAAAAATGCCTTAGCTTCTTAATGTAAACCATGAACTAGCATTAACTCTGTTGGTTCAAATTTGCTTGAAATCTTTGAATTTTGTCCCAGAAGATTTTATGCCAGAGCACAGGTGTTGCTAGCTTTCTTGCCACTATATCTTGTGCTCTTACTAGATGGATGAAATTTTGATTCTGTGGTAATGCCTGATTCAGTTGAGGTTTGCACAGTGAGGTGGTCTGGTTGTCCTCAGAAACATTTAGAAGGTTGTGGAAATAAGGCAGTGACACAGGTTATGGGCAGTAAGCTCAGGTATTTTTGCATAAAATCTAGCAGCTTTTGAGGACTATGTAATTTGTCAGCTGCTAACACTAAATCTCTACCATCCTGTTGCTCTCCTCCTGCATGGCTCCTCTCGCTTAAGATGGGTTCTAAGGTAACACTTTGAGAGTAAATTTGGGGGAAAGGAGAACAAGGCCTTCACTAAAGAATTTTGAGTTTTATATTTGCTTTCTGGCCACTCCATACCTCTGTATTTATGTTAATTCCAGTTCATGAAATTCCTGGTATGGTGGATGTATCCAGGCAGAGACGTGTAACATTAGGGGGCTGCAAGGGGGGCACGTGTTGGTGGCCCTGTGGTTGTGAGGCCATGCTAAGAGGGTCAGCACATCCCAGACGGAGCTGAGAGGAGGCCACAGACCGTGTACTGCAGTGGTGCAAGACAGCAGCAGTGCCTGGGTGGGAAGCGAAGTGTGAACCTTGTGCACGACATGCAAGGTACAATGTCGTACACATGCTGCCGCATGATCTAGTTCTGTTTATTCATTTAGTGCTAACAGACCAGTGGTACTTCAGAATGAAGCTGAAATACCAACATACCTAAGTATTGTTGAAGAATACACAATGAGAAAAGATTGGCCCCTCTTGTCACTGCTAGTAGTGTTATCAGCAGACAACAATGTGTTAGGGAGTGAGGAGAGAAAAGAGACTTCAAATTTACTTGCTCAAAGGTTAGACTGAAGAGAAGGAAGGACTAAAGTATATCCATGTACAGAAAAAAAAGGCACTTGAGTTTTCTAGTCTCGTGCTATTTTGATGGAAAAGGGTCTTGTAACGAACATAAATGATTTAGTCATCTGCATGTGCAGTCACTTAATAACTTTGGAATGGGTATCAGTACTAGTAATCATTTTAGTTTTGGCATTAGTTCTCAGTCAAAGCCTGGCTCTGTGTAATTGCCAGCATTTGAAACTGCAGTGTTACACAGCAAAAGCAGACAAAACCAAAATAGTTTTCATCAATGTGAAGGCTAAGGACATGCAGTACTGTGAACGTATTTTAACATTGAGTATAAACTGTAAGGGGTTTATTGTCAAAATATATTTTGCAGTATATCTTGAGGTACATAGTATGTCCTATAAAATATAGGAAGAGCTTTAATGATTGTGATGTTTATTTCCTCTCCTTTTGTTGGAAGGAGAGGAAAGCTTATGATAACAGATGTAAATTTCTGAAGCATTTTTCTTTACTTCCCTGCTTCCCTCCTGGAAGTTCCTACTGTATTTTCTCATGCAAATTTCCATTCTTTCTTATTCATGTCTTCAAAATATTAATCTAGTGGTTGCATTTGGGGAGCCCACCTGGAGGACTTCTAGCACAGAAATTTGCTGTAAAGCAGTAGGCTGTGCTGTCTGCCCAACCAAGTGCTCCCTGGCTCTGTGTTGCACTGTACTGTTCCTGACCCCTTGCTCAAAAAGTCCCTAGGCCGTTTCTGGTTGGTTTAAACCCTCAAGCTCTCATGCCCAGTCCATAAGCAGAATATTTCTCTTCTTGACCGGTGTAAATACATGGAAGATTACCAGTGGTTTAGCTTTTTTCTTCCCGCTCTAAGTTAGCATTAAGGATGGTCTGTCTGTAGAAGAATGTCTTTCTTTCAAAAGGCATCTGCTTGTGATATATTTTTACATAAGTGTATACACATTTAGAAATACCTGTAATTAAAACCTCCAAGGAGAAAAAGATGAAAAAAGTAGCAGTAGAGTGCTTGCTAAGTGATGATTTCTTCAAGATTCTGTTTCTCTGTACATCATGGCAGAATTCAGCTATCACTAGTTGAAAGGATATACTCGAAAGAGCCTCCTGATGTACGTTACTTTAATCGCCTTCCTTTTAATAGTTTGCATTATGAAGACACGTGCTATCTCGTAACCCTGCCTTGAGGGTGATGATGTTTCCCTGTATTGTGTAAATGAAAGAACTCCACAGAGAGCTGACAGGGCCAAAAGAAAACAGGTTTTGTGTCTATGGCTGTTCTGATGAAAATCTCACTAATTCAAAGGACAAGTTACAGAAAAAACCCTTAGTTGTTTTCAAAAAAATCTGTTGCAGCCTAATGAGGTTCCAAGTTGAATGTATGGTGGCCTGTATTTAAAGAAATCCCATTATAGGCAAACAAAAGAAACCTTTTTCATTTTTTGTCTTTTTTCAAGTCTTTGCCTATGTGGTCATGAAGGCAGTTGGACATAATTACCAACATGGTACCCATGTATGTGGTCTGTGATGCTAGCAAGTCTATTCTTACAGGTTATGTGCAAGTTTGTCTTCTGACTGTTACCTCAGATTCTTTTATTCATGACTGTTGCATCACAAAATGTATTGCCTGGCATTAATTGTAAAGTGGCAAATGTTTGTTTGTTTGTTTGTTTGTTTTTATTTCCGACAGTTAGAACATGGAGTAGAGTAATTCTTTGTAGCATTTGACTAACATTTGAGTCCTTTTTCCTTTCTTTCCCCCTCCCTTTGCACTTGATGCAAATTCCATGTACTGCATTGAATAGATGTAAGGTCAGGAAGTGTCGATTAAGTACTAATGGAACTGACTTCCTATGCTATTAATGAAAACATGACTCATGTTCTAAGGATTTGCAGTTGGATTCCTGTAACTTTTGGTACTGCTGTAATTGTTTTCAGTAATTATGTTTTCCTAGAACACAAAATGATCGTGGAAGACTTTGTATGTTAAAAGCAGTAACAGCATATTCATTTGTTTAAACTCATCCTAGTATGGATGAGTTGTATGTTCATAGCACACAAGATTTCTGACACAGACAGTAGATGGTCTTGTAATTTTCTTTTGATCTTTGCTGTCCAGAAGTATCTTTAGTGGGGAATGAACACAAACATTCAAATAGTAGACACATCCCAGGGTGTTTTTGTAGCGAACCACTAACAACATCCAGAATTTACATATTTGTGTGAATTGCTTCTCTGTTCCTGAGCAGTTGGAAATACTAGTACGGTTACAGGGAGAAAATACTGAAAACATCAGTATAGTGTTTTTCCTGTAATAACTTGTTTTTTCAGCTTTTTTTGTTGACAGTAGAACTGAAAATGCTAAGATTGTGATCATATCAAAACCTGAGCCCTATGCCAAAAGGAAATTCCTGAAGCCCTGGTGCTTTTTCTTGAGGCTGTATAGTGGCATGGGGATGAACTCCATGCCTGCCAGAGCGCTGCAGTAAGAGTGAGCCACAGGATGGACTTAGGAAACTATGGGCAATTCCCAGTTCCTTTATGATTTCAGGAAAGTAATTTAACATAGTCTGTTTCCCCATTTTCCTTTTGGAATATAACAACAAGGTTTCACAATCTGGTTCAAATCAAGTCTGTTTATGTGCATGTGGTGATCAGATACAGCAGTAATGGCAGCCAAGCAGGAAAGCGAAGAACATTTAATGTTTCTTAAATTACTTCTTGAAGCACCCATACTCAATTGTAATGCTGCTCATGTTTTAAGCATATTTTTGAAAGTGGACAGTAAAGTGTATTTTTATATAAATACAGGTGTAAAATGGGCTGGAGAGCAACAGAACTAATTTTGGTTTTTTTCTGGTTTATGATAGGGAAGTGAAGAGCTTGTCCCTTTCTCGCTGGTTTTGCCCTTGGTAGAACTTCTGGGAATGGTGCCTTCCTTTCTTGTCTGTTGGAAATCTCTGCTGGATCAGAGAATGGAAGTTTGAGTTCATTTTATTATTTTTATTGAATTATTTTGACATAGTTTGTCTGGTACGCAAGTTCAAGAGGAATGGAAAACAGGCATTTCAGCCTATCTGTTGCTACTACAGTTATCTGTAGTAGCAATTTTTTCAGTGGCCTATGACATGTAAGCATTCAATTGCCATTCGTTTGTTTTAAAATATCTCTCGTTGTCTTTCATTAAAGCTGAATTAGAAAAGACCTGAATGTGTAATGAGTTCTGTGATGAACAAATATAGTTTACTATGAAATTTACCTTATAACGTTAATAAAAGTACCAAAAGTTCATCTCTTACTTCTTATATATTGTGAAAGAAATAATATAGATGTTTTCCAGTTTTGGAGGTAGCCCTTAACGAGACTTTCTCCTTTTCATAGTTGTAAGTTTAGAAATATGGAAATTGCACTTTTGTCATGTAACTGATTTAATCAGATAATTGCATTTAAGTACAGTGAACTCTCCAGAGCTGTCCACCCCCACCAAAAAAGTTGCTCATTTGATTCAGTAGATTTATAATCTTTGGGGGAATACATGCATCATTGGCAGGTTTTTTTCTGTCTGTTGTGCTTTAGACTTAGTGATGAAAGAGTTACAGACTTAAATGTTTATAGAGAAACTGCAATCCAAATTAATTTTAATGGTTTTACTGCAGTTATTTTTGTAATGCTTAACTTGTGCAGGGGAAATGAGATGGATAGCTTGAAAGGACCTGTAAAAGAGTTGAAACAACGTGATTTCTTTTAGTAAGAGCAGGGCTCTGAAAGATGACTTCAGCCATGCCGCAGATGTCCTGTGAAATCTATGGTGCCGCTTATTTTGGCACTAGGTCTTGGTTTTGTTTGTATGCTGGGATATTTCGTGTATAGCTTGATCTGCAAATGGCTTCTGCATTTTGCTGATTTCAGGATACACTGCCGGTGTATCTTGGGTCTGTGAAACCTGTAAGGAAAGGAGCGCTGCACGGTGAACTGTTCATGGGTCTTTAGTATCTCGTGAGCGCATCTTGTCTGCAGGGTCTTTGCCTTTCATTTTTCTGACAGGTAGCAAATGAACTGGATATTTCAAATGGATCAGTTCAAGAGCTTCAGTCTTCATAGGATAAGTTGTTTATTTTAATTGCTCTTGTTTAATAAAGATCTTAATGTTAAGGTACTTCCTTGGGTTTGGATCTACTTGAACTGAAGACAAACAAGAGAATCCAGTAGTTCTAGTCTTACCCTACCATTTCACCTGCCTTGGAGACAAAAAATAGCAGGTAACCCAGATGAGGGATATTGTTTTTCTATCTGGTTGCTGCACACTGAGTACCTTGAGACCTGTGTCCTGCAAGAATCACAGAATAGATTCTGTGAACGGTTGGAACGGACCTCTGGACATAATCTTGTCCAACCCGCTGCTCAGGCAGGGTCATCTAGAGCCGGTTGCCTAGGACCATGTCCAGATGGCTTTTGAATATCTCCAAGGATGGAGCTTTGGAAGAAGCAGCTTTGGAATTGTTTCCAGCTAAGCTGCTACAGAGAGCGTTAGTGGCTGCCCTTCACATTGTGGGTGCTGAGTTCCCAAGGGAGAGGTAGATGTGTTTCAGCTCTGAATATACCATGCACAGCTGTTGCCTCCCATGGTGACTGAAAACTGATGTAAAAGCTCATCCACGAGGAACACATGTAAATCCAAATGAGCAACAGTATTTTACCTTGAAGGGTAGTATTTCTGTTGAAATATGTAAAGTTTAGAACAGGCACATCAGCATTTCTGTTATGTTTTTGTAGTAGTATCTCCGTTTCTTTTGGGGAAGGTGTAAGGCATACTCATCTAGGATGGAGGTTATTTTCAAGGCCTGACTTAGAAGTATTCCAATACTTAAGGTTTTTAGAGCTGACTAGTTTCCACTGCCTGGAAGAAGGCAACCTGACTGCCAAATTCCCAGAGCAGGAATGTGCCAAAATCCCGCAAAGAAATTGAAGTGGCTCATCTATTCTGTTGTTCTTCAAGACAGTTTCTGGACATCTGAATGCACTACCCAATTTTCTTCGGCATTACAGCTTCAACAACGAACCTACAGAGGCCATACAGAAAAATAAAGTAGCTTTTGTTCCATGTCCCCCCTTCTCCAGATGTTCCATGCCATCAGGGAAGGGGCAGGGGTCAGCAGAGTATTGCAGTGGGTACAGCTCCCACAGGGGTTGTACTACTATAAGTTATAATCGAAGCAGGAATGTGCAGTGATCAGCATGAAAACTGTAGTTGTTGGGTGAGTAACCTTTATTTTTTTGTTGGAAGAGTTTCCCACTGAGATCATCTGACATGAAATTGTGGCAAGTTAACTTGCATTTTTATTAGTTGGCTAGAAAACTGATAAAGATGGACGCTGAGGTTGCTAGCGGTGGGTGTCGTACTTTCTCATGCTTGCCCCTTCCTCCCCTCTGCAGGTATTTTTATAGGGCTATACATTTTCTTAAATCAGAAGAGCCTTTGGTAGCAACTGTTGTTTTCTATAGTGTATGGTTGGACAGCATCTAGCATGACAGTTTTCTTTTTTCAAGTATCTTCTGCATGTTCCTGCCTCTCAACCTTGATCCTAAGAGATTTATAGAAAGATGAAGAGACTGAAAAAGTAGGCAGTTAAAGCTGTCTGTGTCTGTGGAGCACAGACATGATATATGTAACTATATTTCTGAGGAGAAAGCAAAA